>BMAC01000248.1:874259-900024 GCA_014905375.1 Phtheirospermum japonicum | reverse complement strand
GTACGTTAATATTTTTTATCAGCAAAAGTAATCTATCAGCATATGCTGAATTTTTTTTTATAGTGTGTTAGAAATAGAAGAGGGTATGTGATATCAATTCCTTATTTGTATCGATAAATTGCCTGCCTATTGCCTTTTCTACTGCATCCGTGTTTCACCATTTTTAAGGCCTTACAAATTGACTTTACAATAGAAATAAAGCGGGGGGAAATCATTCACAGCACTAATTCATAAAATTCGTTCGTGGGCTTGAGCCCAATTTGATTTGACACGTTACTCACGTTTAATATCGTATATATCTATGTCGTATCATTCTCGTGAAAATAGATATAGACCTCGTTTGGGAAAAGAGATATTCGACCTAAAATTAGAGAACTTAATTTAATTGTAAAGATTATCACTCAAATACTTTAATTGGTATGTTGAATAGAGGTTACAATTAGAAAAAGTCATTAATATATGCTGCTCACAGATTGAAAAAAATTCAGCATATGCTGATAGATTACTTTTGCTGATAAAAAATATTAACGTACAAAAAATCATTAATATATGCTGCTCACAGATTGTTGACGAATTACTATGTTGATAGGTATAGGCCGTCAACAAATTGTTGACCTCTTATAACCGTCAGCAATATATATTTATATTAATCATATATATATATATATATAAAATTATTTATAGAGATATATAATAAATATAAATATATAGTATATAATAAGTTTCAATAAATATTAATATGTACTTATAATAAATATTTTTTTATAATATACTTTTTTAATAATAATAATATATAATTATATTTAATTATTTATAAATATTATATATAATCATTTAAAGAAATATAAAATAAAAATAATATAAATTTATATTAAATATTTTTTAATTAAAAATATAAAGTTTTGTAACTTATTCTACTTATAT
The DNA here is from genome assembly GCA_014905375.1 of Phtheirospermum japonicum. Taxonomy (NCBI): domain Eukaryota; kingdom Viridiplantae; phylum Streptophyta; class Magnoliopsida; order Lamiales; family Orobanchaceae; genus Phtheirospermum; species Phtheirospermum japonicum. The sequence continues at coordinate 899,100 of BMAC01000248.1, read as the reverse complement.
ATAATAATATTATTATTTATAATATCATTATTCATAAATATAATATATAATACTAATTATATAAGTTTATTTTAATATTTTATTTATTATTATCTAAATATACTAGTATTTTAGCTTTATATATATATAACATAACTTTCAATAAATATTATTTAATTATAATACATTTTAAATAATATTATATAATTATAATAAAATTAATTATTTATAATATAAAATATATAATTAGATTAATTATTTATAAATATAATATAATCGTTATATATTTATCTATTTATATATAATAATATTATATTTATAATATCATTATTCATAAATATAATCTAAATTTATAAATATAATATAATTTATTATGAATATAAATTATACTTAATTTACATATCTAATACACCAACCAACCAACAAATTGGTTGGTTGGTGTATATTAAAAATATATAAACTCTAACATGTAATTGCCTTGGCTAGACTGTAACACCGCTCCTCTATTAGAACAGCTCGCGGGCTCAAATCCCATCCATGCCATATGTGGAATTTAAATTGATTTGAGATTTAAATTGATGTGGGTTGAGTTGAGAGTTGTGGGTCGGGCTGGTGGGCGGGTTGGGTTATGCCTGCCCAAATAAAATATTATTATTTTTAATATTCTATGTAAATGCTGACTAGCCTCGTATGGTGCCCAAGGACTTTGCTGACATACTTATATTTTTTATAATATTCTATGGAAATGCTGACGGGCCCAAGAACTTTGTTGACGACCTATACCCATTAACAAATGTTGACGGATAGGATAATCCTGTCAGTATATACTTACTAACGTCAAATATGCTGACGCATGAGATTTATTTGATGCGCCTAAGCTGAGGGTTGTGGGTCGGGCCGGTGGGCGGGTTGGGTTAGGTCTGCTGAAATAAAATAGTATTTTTATATTATTCTATGAAATGCTGATGGACCCAATCTGTCACGAAATGCAGACGGGCCTCGTCTGGTGCTCAGGGCTTTGCTGATGACCTATATTTTTATAATATTCTATGAAAATACTAACAGGCCCAGGGGCTTTGGGACATTGTTGACCACTTATACCCGTTAGTAAATATTGACGGATAGAATAATCCCGTCAGCATATATATTCACTGATGTTAAAATTAATGACCGATAGAATTTGTCAGGAAATAAGATACTGATAGATTTTTTGACGATTCTCCCCGTAGTGTTATATTTTAGCTGTGAAAATCAAATAAGGAACTCTAGCTAATATAATACGATATATCACATGAGAAATAAAAAGTGTGGTCAAAATAAAACTTAAAAAAAAAGTTCAATGCCTATGCTGCCTAGGCTCGATTTTTCACCCAACAACGTGGTAGTTTACTTTTCCCATCAATTTAAAAAAGACGTTCTGGTATGTGACACTTTTATTATAAAAATGTCACTGCCTGACATTCAAGAACGCTGCCTCGTGAGGCGTTCTTAAATCTCTGTTCTTAAATCCTGGTTTTGTACTAGTGTTGAACACAACGGTCTTAGTCTAAGGGGCGTCGTCTAATCCTTAAGTGCTTATAATAATGGTTATCCAAATAACTATGTTTAGCATATATTTACATTTTTAGAGAACATGCCTTTACAACTAGAGAGAAAGTGGTCTCTTTTCTAATAATTGTAGGCGTACTGAAAGAGAACAGATAATAAGAACTAAATAAAATGTAAGATACAAGATTTAAACTCTAATGTACACTTTTAAATGGTATATATCATACCGTTATATGATCGTGGTCTTGATGATGTGGCTTGTTTCTATAGAATGTTCCTAGCAAGTTGAAGTCTGATTCATAATTTGCTAAAGTTAACAACAATCAAGCAAAAAAGTGAAACCATGGGCACTTTCATCTCAAAAGTTTTGTCTTTTTGTGAAAGTCTAGCGTTTGACGTATATTGCATTTCTAAAACATATGTATGTTTGTAACCTTTTTAATTTAATTTTTCCAACACCAGTACATTACATTCTCTAAAATGTTCGAAGATCTAATTGCCACGAATTTCTAAAAGAAGATCAAGATCTGATCATCATGTGATTCGATTGCATGTAGCTTCCAAATCCACAATTTGCTTTCTGTTAGAAAATGGAAATAAAGCTGCAGCATTTTCAAACAAAACAGGAAAGGTAGAAGATGACTTTCATTGAATTGAATAAAGATGTCTTGCCACAAACATACTTATACTAATACCCTAGCTATCCTACACTAAGACCTACAACGGTCTGTTCACAAGAACCGTTGATGCAGCTATACCTACGCAAAGAAAGGAAAGGTGGAGATCATCCTAGTACAGCCAGTGCATGACAGCTTGCATGGTGCCGTACAAACGTCCAAAAGAAGGATAAGACAAGTCTAATGCTGACTGGACTGATGAGTAGGCAAGCTGAGCTGATGACAAGATAAGAAGCTGAGATGGACCTACTGAATAACTCAACTCACCCCCCCCCCCCCCCCCCCCATCCACAGCGGTGAAGGAGTGATGATGAGTTTTATTTCTGAACAATATATCGATCAGGTTGTAGGATATAAACTTCCTCCAACAATTCGCCATTAAGAAATGCTGACTTGACATCCAATTGATAAATCGAAAGCTCCAATTGTGATGCTAGAGCTAGAACAATTCGAATTATCTCCATTCGAACAACAGGTGCAATGTTCCATTGAAATCGACTCCAGGTTGTTGCGAGTATCCTTTCACAACTAATCGAGCTTTGTGTTTTTGTATTGAGCCATCTTCATTCAGTTTGATCTTATAGACCCATTTTACTCCGATCACATTTTTTCCTTTAGGAAGATCAACAAACTCCCATGTTCCATTTTTCACGATGCTTGATATCTCCTCATCCATAGCTTTCTGCCAGACATCTTCTTTGGAGGCTTCTACAAAAGTTTCAGGTTCATTTACATAAAGTGCCACATTTGCGGTTGCATAGATGTCTGCTAAACTTCTATATTTTCTGGCCGGACTTGGAGAAGAATCACCAATGATTTCTGGTGAATCTACACTTGAATCCGCAGAGGAATTGGAAGTTTCTCCGGCATCAAATCTCTTCCCTTGGATTGGGTGCATGACCTTCATTTCTTCCCAACTCCAAGACTGTTTCTCATCAAATATCACATCTCGAGAGACAACCCAGATTGTTATTTTTTGGATTTGGTGCATGACCTTCAATTCTTCCCAACTCCAAGACTGTTTCTCATCAAATATCACATCTCGAGAGACAACCAAATTGTTATTTTTTGGATTTAAAAAACGATATCCTTTAGACTCGTTGCTATATCCAATAAAAATAAGCTTCTCACTTTTGTCATCAAATCTCTCTCTTTTCTGAGATGGAATATGAGAGTATGCTATGGAACAAAGAACTTTAAAATGGTTTACATGTGGTTTCCTTTGATACCATGCCTCACATGGAGTTTTATTCGGAACTGCCTTTGTCGGAGAGCGATTCAAAATGTAGACTGCTGTAAGCACAGCTTCTACCCAGAATGTTTTGGAAGTCCTTCTGCTGTCATCATGTTGCGTGCCATTTCAACAATATTTCGATTCTTGCACTCGGCCACTCCGTTTTGTTGGGGGCTGTATCGAACTGTTAATTGTCATTGGATTCCTTTTTTTTGGCAGTAATACATGAATGATCTTCCAATGAATTCTCCTCCACGACCTGTTCGAAGAATTTTGATTTTCCTGCCATTTTGAAATTGAAGAAACTTCGAAAAAGCATCGGATTTATGCTTCAAGATGTACACCCACATCATCCTGGTGTAATCGTCGACAAACAACAAGAAATATCTATTGTCCTTAAGTGAAGGAGTTTGTGTAGGTCCACAAATGTCAGCATGCACAAGTTCGAGAGGCGTGTTTACCCTGAACGAGAATTTTGGAAATGGTAGACGTTGCATTTTCCCGAATATGCATCCTTCACAAGGATCAACAGACTCTTCAATGTGTGGAAGATCAGAAACCATATTTTTCTTTTTCAACAAAATCAATCCTTTGTAGTTTAGATGGTCATACCTCAAATGCCATTTTTTTTTATCGTCGTCGATTGTGCTTTGAAGCGCACATTCCTCAGTCGATGGCAAACTAAGGGGAAAAATCTTGTTTGGAGTCATCTTGATCTTTGCCATGGTGAGATTTATTCCTTTGTCAATGATGGTGCAATGATCATTATCCACTTTGTGATTCTTTTTCAGCAATTGTCCGACACTCAATAAATTTTGAGTCAGATTTGGCACAAAGTAGACATCTTTGATAAGATTGATCTTCCCTTCTTTAGACTTCACTGCAATGGCTCCTATTCCTGTGATTTTATGCCCTTTGCCGTCTCCGAGTCTTACTTCTGATGAGTAAGATTCATCAAGATCAACAAATATCTCCTTATTTCCTGTCATATGATTGCTGCATCCACTAACCACATACCAAATATTTTGGGCAGCATCTTGTTGAGAACTTAAACAGGAAGAATAAAATACTTGCTTTGCCTCAACTTTTTGGGTAAAGTTTGCTTCCTTTTTTTCTCCATCTTCTTGGCACCAGCAGTCTCTATGAGAATGAGTAGCATTTCTGCATCTTTTGCACTTGTATCGACAATTATTAGTGTCGTGATTATTTTTCCGACAGATGCGACAACATTCTTCAGAATTTTGGTAGTTGGATCTTGGAGCATTATTACCTCTACCTCCTCATCCTCGGAAGTTTTGATTTCTACCACGACCTCTTCCTTGTGCAAAAAATGATGATGGCTTATTTTTCTTTTCTTCCTTTTTGTGATCATTTTGTGAAAGATGAACCTTCCCTTGGAAAGCTTGCTCCAAAGTTTGGTTTGAGAATCTGCTCATTCTCTTTTCATGTGCTTCAAGAGATCCCATCAATTCATCTAAGGATAATTTTGATAAATKCTTAGATTCTTCAATGGCGGRGARGACATGCTCGAATTTCATRGYTAGACAACGAAGCACTTTCTCAATAATKTTKTTTTCTTCTAGAGTGTCTCCATAGCTTCTGATTTGGTTTYCAATGAAAGAGACTCTAGAAAGAAAATCTTGCATCCCTTCATCTTCTTTCATCATCAGGTTATCAAAATCACGCCACATATTTTGTAGCCTGATTGTAATAACTTTATCATGTCCTCCAAATTTTTTTTTCAAAACTAGCCAAACATCTTTCGATGTATTGGCAGTAGTAATTCGTGGAAGAATAGATCGACTTACCCCTTGGTGCATAAAGGATCAGGCACGTGTATCTTTGGTCTTGTTCTCCTTATGCTCCTTCTTTTCTGCATTTGTCATCACAGCTACTTGATCCGGAGTCTGCGATGTGAACCCCCCTTCCACAATATCCCATAAATCATAGGATATAAATAGTGTTCGCATTAGAACACTCCATTGCTCGTAGTCTTGGCCAACAAAAATTGGAACTCCTTGTTGGGAATATGAGAAGGCTAATTCATTGTTGCTTGTGGAAGTCATAAAAAAAATTGAGGGATTATTGCCAAAGGGTGGCTCTGATGCCACAAATATGTTGGGTTTGTGATGAATTAAGTGAACAAGAATACTATAATTTGGAAAATATTATGAATCTAGTAAATATGTCTTGAACACTTTCATACATCAAACGATAGAGAATGTCAACTATTTACAGGATTACATCCTTGATAATTAAAGAGACACTTGGACTAGAAATAAATTACAATTCATGCATCTAATATTAATTTTAGTTCATGAACTTCAATAAGGAGACCAAGTTCTTTTTCTTCTTGAATTTTCTATTGATGGGTAGTTTGATCATCACTTTGGATACAAATTATCCATTTAACAGTTTCTTCCTCATTTAATTAAAATTTAAAAGTTAGGGGTGTGATGTGTTTGACTAAGAATACTGGTGTCAATGCTATTTTTATAAATAAGAAAAAAATTGTTCTGGATCCTATATTGAATTTTTTTTTTCCCATCATAATCAAAAAAATTATCATTTCTTCTCGTAGATACTCATTTTACGTTTTCGCCTTTCTTCCATTTTCCTAATTTTTCGATTCAATACCAATTTCATTAAGCGCTTTGATATTCAACCACTTTTGCTTTTACATATAATAACAAATCATTCACTTCTAGAAATGTTTGAAAAAACACTCCCGCATATCAAATTATAAGCACGACACAATTAAAACATTCAATCTAATCTAGCAGATTCTACGCCTGATATCAAGGCAAAATTAATCAACGTGCTGCATTATGTATTTAATTATTATTTTTCAGCATGGAATTAAATCATTGATCTACTATATAATAAGCAAGAGATCAATACTTTCAAACTACACAAGAAATCTGAATCAATCTAATTTTCTCAAAAAAAAAAGAAGTTCTTAATCAAGAATTGGCCATGGCGAAAAGCGGCGTTAAGGTGCTAGGATCGTGGGCAAGCCCATTTTGTCAGAAGGTCAAAATAGCTCTTAATCTAAAGTCCGTTGATTATGAATTCATCGAAGAGGATCTCGGCAACAAAAGCCAACTCCTTCTTGAGTCCAATCCGGTTCACAAGAAAATCCCGGTTTTGATCCACGATGGGAAGCCCGTATGTGAGTCCCACATCATTGTTGAATACATTGACGATGTTTGGACTACAAATGGGCCATCCTTTCTCCCTTCTGATCCTTATGAACGTGCCATGGCCCGTTTCTGGGCAGTGTACATTGGTGACAAGGTAGTATCATAATAATAATAATAATAATAATAATAATAATAATAATAATAATAACCTGATCATCATAAATTGTGTGCAAATCGATATTGCAGTTGTATCAATCTACAAGGGCAGTCTTTCAGGCTGTGGCTAATGCAGAAGAGGCTGAAAAGACAGTAATACCCCTGGAGGAAGCCTACCAGGTGCTCGCTGTGTTGGAAAATGCCTTTATAAAATGCAGCAAAGGCAAAAAATTCTTTGGAGGTGACAAAATTGGCTACGTGGACATTGAATTTGGAAGTTGCTTGGACTGGATCAAAATTCTAGAAAAAATGGGTAATCTCAGTTTGATCGGAGAATCAAATACTCCAAATTTGTTCAAGTGGGCCCAAGACTTTTGTGCTGTTGATGCTGTTAAGGTTGTCTTGCCTGAGACGGATAAGCTCATGGAGTATGCAAAGTCATATAAAGCAGTTTAAAAAAACTAACACATAATTATAAGCTACACTGATGTGTCATTTTACTCTTGGTGACACTTATTTGCTGTACTGGTCCTACTACAAGGTATTTTAAGAAAAATAAAGTTAGGGCGTAAATAATAATAATAATAATAATCTGATGTTTTCTTTTCCCAATGGGTATTATGATGGTTTAGTTTTGTTTTCCCCAATGAATTGATGGTTTAATTTTTGTTTTCGTTAAACGTCAGTACAAGTTAGAAAGACATAATGGATTTTGGTCGCACGAGTACACACCTGATCAGCGACCTGATAGTTTCAAATCGTAGGAGTGCTAACCTAATAAGCGAACTGATAACTTCAAGTCGCAGGACTGCCGACCTGATCAGCGACCTGATGACTTCATGTCGCACAAGTGCAAACTTGGTAGGTCGTATGAGAGGTTGTCATAAGAGCCTGTTGCGATTACTTGGAGCCTATACTACGTCATATGATGTTAGCGCTAGTTCCATACAATCCAGCCTGCTACAGCTTTCAAATTGCACTGTAGCATTATTGGCCACACATTATAGGTAGTCGTTGTCAGAATGTACTTTTACATTTTTAGCCACATGTTCTAGGACGACTATAGCCAGATGTGTTGCTATATATAGATGGATGCTTCACTGATGTAATGTATGAAAAATATTGATAAAAAGTATATACATAAATCTTATCAGCTCGCCATTTTTCTTTCATGGTATCAGAGTAGGATTGAAGGCCTAAGTCTGATATCCTGTTACATCAATATGTCTGATAATAGCTTTTCCTCCTCGACCCAAACCTTTTTACCTCTACTTCCAATCGTTTATCCTCAAAGTCAACTCATTTCAACCAAATTAGATGAGAATAATTATTTGATTTGGATAGCAAGCCTTGACAACCATCAAGCATTCATTAAGAAAAGATTTGCAGCTCCACCACAGTTTATAACTAATGAAGGAGAAAATCAGACAAACCCCCTCTTTTCTATATGAGAAAGGCAAGATAAGATCTTAAACTCGTGGATTCGGTCCTCTTTGAGTGAAAGTATTCTTATTTTAACTATTGATTTTAATACATCTGAAGAAAAATGGTCTGCTCTTGAGAGCAACTTTTTCCACGCAGTATTGGATAATGTTACAATCCTTAAGGAAGAATGACTTTGTATGAAAGAGTATTTAGGAAAGATAAAGTCTTGCTGTGATGTTTTGGCTTTAACAAGGAACAAGATCTCCGAAAAGGATCAGATCTTGCACATTTTGAATGGATTAGGAAGTGAGTATGACTCAATGATGGTTAATATTACATCTAGGTCTCAGCCTTACATACTAGCTGAACTACATGCTCTTCTACTTAGCTATGAAGCCAGATTGGAGACAAATACCAACAATATTTCTTATGTTAAAAAAGAAGGATCTCAACCCTCTGTCAATGCTGCTGCACAGGTCAATACTGTAAGAGTTAACAATAATAACTATCAAGAAGGTAAAGGAAGATCAAGAGGTGATAGAGGAGGCGGGAACAATTTCAGAGGTGGTAGAGGAGGCAGAAACTCAAGAGGTCAAGGTGGAAGATTAAATGGAGGAGATAGGATTGTTTGTCAAATTTGCTATATCTCTGGACACACCGCAGGCAGATGCTGGTATAGAAATGACAACTCTTACAACAACACTCAATCTAATCAACATTTAGTCAGAAACCATTCACTCAATCTAGCACATTTTGGAAACAGTAGGAGCATGAGCTCGTCAGATACTCTTTGGTTTCCTAATTCAGAAGCAACCGCGCATGTCACAAATGACCTCTTAAATTTGAATATGGCCTCAAAATATAAATTATGCTGGAGGGAACAAGCTTCAGATGGGAAATGGAGCTGGAATGAACATTAATCACATTGATAACTCTTTTTTCAAAGCTCCTCTCAAATCTATAACTTTTTGCTCAAAAATCTATTTCATGTTCCCTCAATCACTAAAAACCTGCTCAGTGTCTCCAATTTACCTCTGATAATAATGTCTTTTTTGAATTTCATCCTTCTTATTGTCTCATTAAGGACCAAACAACCAAGGCTATCTTACTCAGAGGGACAGTTAAAGATGGACTCTATCACTTCAATCTTCAGAACACCAAGCCAACTACTTATCAACCTTCACCTGCATCACCCTTCATCAATCAGCCTCAAGCTTGTCTTGCTTCCAGTTCTCAGAATAAAGAGACTATTTCTGATCTATAGAATTCTAGATTAGGTCATTCTTGTTAAGATGTAATAGATAAGGCACTGAAAAGATGTAACATTCATTATAACAACAATAATAAAAATTTATCTTTATATTCCTCTTGTATGTTAGCAAAAAGTCACAAGCTTTCTTTTCCAAACTCTAATTTCACTAGCTCTCAACCCCTTGAACTCATTCACTCAGATCTCTGGGGAACAACACCTATCAAATCATCAAATTATTTCCTTTACTATGTTAACTTCATTGATCATTTCAATAGATACACATTGATTTATCTCTTAAAATCCAAGTTAGAAGTTTCCAATGCCTTTGTTCACTTTAAAACTTTGGTTGAGATCAACTAAGCTGAAAAATCAAGAACTTTCAATCAGATGCTGGCACTGAGTATAAGCTCCATTGCTATGTTGTTTCATGATCATGGTATAAATCATAGGATATCTTGCCCTTATACACCAGAACAGAATGATGTAACTGAAAGGAAACATAGACATCTTGTTGAGATAGGATTGTCTTTGCTTGTTCACTTAAACCTACCTCTTATGTTTTGGGATGATGCGTTCACTACTTCTGCCTACATCATCAACATAATTCCCTGCAAAACAAATTTCTATAAAACCCCTCTTGAGTGTCTCATTAATTAAAAACCTGATTACAACTTCCTTAGAGTCTTTGGTTGCCTCTGTTATCCTCATATCAGAGCCTATAATTCACACAAGCTTCAATACATGTCTGTTCCAAGTACCTATCTTGGTTATAACACCCAATACAAAGGATACAAAATTTTGTTACCTTCTAGGAAAGTGATAATCTCCAGAAATATTGTGTTCAGCAAACATGAATTCCCATACATGTCTAAACAAGTTACTAACTCTCAAAATTTCACCTTGTCCCCTTTGCCACCTATCCTAACACCACATTAATATCATACTTTACCGATTTCACCTTCTCAAATAGACACACCATCAACACCTTTAAATAATGCTTTCTCACGTCCAACCACATTACCCAATAAAACTCCTTCCTCACATCAATCACCTCAGCATACTCACTCCAACACATCCAACTCCAACACTACAGTCCCTCTTAATATTCAACTCCCAACCTTTTCTAATGATCACTCTAATCCTTCTACACCATATCATCCTCAGAACCTACATCCTATGCTCTAAAGCAGGCATACATAGTCTCCGCAGAAGTAATATATGAGGATGATGATGAACCATTGAATGCTCATCAAGCTTTTAAGGTTGGAGTTTGGAAATAAGCTATGCAGGTTGAGTACAATGTACTGATCAAATATCACACTTGGACTTTGGTTCCAGCTCCTGAGGGAAGAGATGTAATTGGTTGCAGATGGGTGTTTAAGACTAAGAGAAACACTGATGGATTAGTTTCTAGACACAAAGCAAGATTAGTTTCTCAAGATTTCTCTCAGAGAGCTAGTTTTGATTTTTCTGAAACCTTTAGTCAAGTTGTCAAGCCAACAAAATAAGGATAATCATAAGTCTTGATGTTTCTTGTGGATGAGATTTTAAGAATCTTGATATTAATAATGCATTCCTGCATGTAGAATTATAGGAAGTGATCTATATGAAACAACTTTTAGGTTTTGAATAGTAGAAGGATAAATAGCTTGTCTGCAGACTCACTAAGGCTATCTACGACCTTAAACAAGCCTCTAGAGCATGGTTTGGTAAGATTCAAGGAATACTTCATGGTCTTTGCTTCACAAGTTCAAAGGATGATGCTTCTCTTTTCTACAAATTGAATAATGGCTCAAGGATTTATCTCCTCATCTATGTAGATGACATACTGATTACAAGGAGCAATGGGGATGAGATCGCTTCGGTTGTAGCCAATTTGAAGAAGGTTTTTCACTCAAAGAGATATGCAATGTTAAATATTTCTTGGGAATTCATTTCACCACATCCCCTAATGAGATGCATTTGAGTCAGGGACAGCATGTCAGATAGCTTCTTAAGAGAGCTAACATGCTATCAACTAAGCCAGTTCCTACTCCAATGACTACTTCAAACAACCTGTACAGATTTAAGGGGAGCAACATAGGCATAAATCCTACTCTTCATAGAAGTTTGGTTGGAGGCCTACAAAATGTCACTATTACAAGACCTGAAATTTCTTTAAGTGTTAACAAGGGTATTCAGTTCATGGCTAATACTTTTTAAACAAGCTGGAGAGCACTAAAATGAGTCCTGAGATACTTAGCAGGCACCATTGATCATGTATTGAGAATAACAAAAGCTCCAAATTTCAATTTGACTGGATATTTTTATTCAGATTGGGATGCTGATCTAGATGATAGGAAGTACATAAGTGGTTCTTGTATCTACCTTGGAAACAATCTTGTGTCATGGAGTCAAAAGAAGTAGGGCTTTAAGTCAAGATTGAGCATTGAGGCAGAATACAAGAGTTTGGCAAACACCGCAGCTAAAATGACATAGATAGGATATCTTCTTAAGGAATTAAAAATTGGATCAGTTAAGACACCTACTGTTTGGGTGGATAATTTGAGCACTATTGATCTAGCCTCAAATCCATTTAGCATGTAAGAACTACGAACATTGGAATTGATTTCCATTTCGTTAAAGACAAGATTATTTCACAACAGCTAACTGTGCAGCATGTTCCTTATTCAAAACAGATAGCCGATATTCTGACAAAACCATTGAGCGAGAGATTCTTCACCAAGCTCAGAGATAGACTAAGAATCATTTCTAAGAGCTCGTTCGAATTGAGGGGAGGTGTTGAGCGTTAGTACAAGCTAGAACGACCTAACATATTCAGGTCGCACGAGTGAAAACCTGATCAGCGACCTGATAACTTTAGGCCGCAGGAGTGCCGGCCTGATCAGCGACCTGATAACTTCAGGTCGTACGAGTGCAGACTTGATAGGTCGTATGAGAGGTCATCATACCCGCTGCGATTACTTGGAACCTACACTACGTCAGATGATACTAGTCTTAGTTCAGTACAATCCAGCCTGTTACAGCTGTCAAATTGTACGGTAGCATTATTGGCCACACGTTATAGGAAGTCGTTTTCAGGATGTATTGCTGTATTCTTTACTGATGTAATGTATGAAAATTATTGATCAAAAGAATACGCTGAAATCTTATCAGAGCGCCACTTACTTGCATAAGCTCTCCATGAGCTTGCCATTTATCTTTTAAATTCTTTTACTATTTCCAGCTTTGTAACCTAACTTTCATTTTGTGTTGGTTCAATCCAAACCCCCATTATTGGTGATGTAAATCTATCATATTTAAGTCCATGTTTAAACAAATACGAATTAATTACATAATTTGGAGAACTAGTTGCTTGTAAACTACCTCTTTGAATGCTCATTTATGTTGAAAGAAAACAACGAATACATTATAGGCAAAAGCGAGCTTATTCTTATATTAAATTTTCTGTATAAACATCCAATCATTTCTTTGTTTATGTATAAGCAACGATGAGAAACGAATTAAAAGATAAGAGACTACAAAAGAGAAAAGGTAGAAAAAATAGAGAAAAGAAAAAGAGATAGAAGACCAGAAAAATATGACATCGGTTATGAAATGTGGTTGTAGGCACTGTCTTATTTCACGAAGGGATAGACATTGTGTGCAAGAGCAACATGAATCCATATTTTATTATATGAGTATTATATTTATGCCCCGATATAATTAAATAATTATGAAGTTTTCTAGGGTTTTAGGTAATAATTAAATTTACAATTGAAAATATATTCTCTATATCATTATCCTTATAAGTTCTAAAATTTATAACATTTATATTTAAATTCTGCCATCAATTAGTTGTTAGGCTTGAGAGTGTGACAAGGAAGTCAGTCGAACTTAAATGTAAACTGAAACGATTTAGTATCTATGTAAGACTTTGGAAAATAATGTATAGACATCGACAATTAGAATATACAAACTTGAAAACATGGTCATTTTCATGATTGAAGAAATTGATAGGCGGTAATGAGGGGCACTGTCCTAAAAACAATACTATTTTATTTAAATCTATTTTATGTTAATTTTGTATTTACTTCTAATATTTGTAATAGATTTTAGTGATTGAAAATAATTGAGGAATTCAAAACAAAATTCACCACATAAGAAATAAGTGTGCAATGCCTTTGCCGCCTAAGCTCGATTTTTAGCCAAGGAACATGGTAGGTGATTTAATTTCCCACCAGTCTTAGAACATATTCACCTGGTTTATAAGGTAATCTCAATAAGGGTAAATTCCATTTTTAGTACCCAAATTATGCTGTAATTTCAGGATCGGTACCTCACGTTTGAAAAGTATCAATATCAGTACCCTAAGTTACAATTTTCAATTTTTGTACCCTAGCAGTAGTGCAGATTTTTTTCATCCCATTTTTAGAGTTCTCACCACCTTCAAACATTGAAATACTCTAATATGAGAGAAAATTATGCCACAAATTCTGGTTCTCACAGATTCTCTTGGAATAATGATTATTCATATGAAAAGCATTTTTGTCACTGTGATGGAGAAAAGGAACTTATTTTGAAAACTACTTGGACAAAAAGGAATTCAGGAAGAAGATATTGGGCATCCCCAAAATATGGGGTAACTTCTATACATTATTTATTTTTTTAATTGTCTTTTATGGTTAATATCGTAACTAATAACATATTATGAATTTTCATAGAAAAATGGCTACTGTGGAATATCCATATGGTTAGATGGTGAAATGTGTGAAAGATCAAAACTAATCATACCAAGGTTGCTGAAGAAAATTGACAAGGTTAAAGATGAAATAAATGAATGCAAGATCACTGAGAAGAAACTGGAAGCAGAATTGAGGATAGCTAAAGGCAAGGAAAGAGTGATTAGTGACCAACTCAATGCTATGAAAAAGATGTCCAATTATAAATTAATTGTACTTGTGATTTGTGTGTTTGTGATTTCCTATGTAATGACAACATATTAGGAGACAAAAGTAAGAGACTTATGCTAGTAAGATATCTTCCTATGTAACCACTGTAACCTATCGAATTATGCATTGCAATTCTAACCTGTTGAAACAAGCCAATTAAACACCATAAATTACATAAAAAAAACAAAAAAAAAAAAACAAAAAAAAAACAACAAAGCAGGAGCTAAATATCCAAAATCACGCAATCATCAAAAAATATCCAACACACCACCTACAAGTTGTCACAAGGGCCAACATGCCAATTACATCAACCCATCATCTTCTTAACAAGCAAACCATCACAAAATGATAAGGGAAACATATTCAGCCAAAAAGAAAAAGAAAAAAAAGAAAAAAAGAACATAATACCTAAGTAAGTCCAACCACTTTGATCCCTCATCTAAATAAAACATTACCTTAGCTTTATCCACTTTTTTCCATTAATTTACTTCCACTAATTTGTCCTTTTCTTTGGTGCTCTGCCTCTATTTTCCATACCAGATCTTAGGTTTGATAGAGTAATGTAATTCAACCCCCCACCCCCACCCCACCCCCACAATCACTAGAGTGTTAATTCCTTGGGATTGTATGACCTACATTAGAAAACACATTCTTGTTATATTGAGTGAAAGATAGTAACATCAACATTGTTATATTATGACACTTACTTTCAGTGTTTGTGTTTTACTTGCACTGCCCTTTTTTTGGAAACTGAACTGCTCTTAGCTTGGGAATTTTGATAAAAACACATTACATTATATGATATTGTGACATATTGTATATAATTAATAAATATATGCTTACTGGTAGTTCTTTGTTTGTTGGAGCTTGGTTGTTAAAAATAGGAGTGTGGCTGGTCACAGAAGCTTGACTAGAAATAGGAGTTTGGCTAAAAACAAGATCTTGGCTACCTTCAGATGCTCCAAATGGTATTTCCTCAGCTACAAAACCTTGAACAACAGGTTGTATATTGTTGATACCTTCAACTCCACTTCTTTTGTGCTTCCTTGAGTTGTGCCCAAATTCTCCACAAACCTTACATTTCAAGGATCTCTGCACCCTTTTCAGTCTAAGTAGATTACTAGATGATGCTGCAGGTAGCTCAGTGGGATTACTAGATGATGCTGTAGGTGGATCGGTAGGATTCCTTATCCTTACCTTTTTTGGTCTGCCAACTCTTTTCTCAAATTTTGGAGGTAAAGGTGTTGGCAAATCAAAATTGGGCCACAATTTAGGCCCATTAGTTCCCATAATTCCATGTTGATAAGCCTTGAGGTATGTCTCAATAATGTACAATTTATGTACATAACACAAAGGTTCCTCCTTTCTACACCAAATTGCTGAAACAACATGCTTACAAGGGATCCCAGTAAAGTCCCACCTTCTGCAAGAACATGATCTCTGTAACACATCAACATTGTGTTGCTCAAAGGCCCCAATGATCTGAAATTTCCATTCATTTGACCTCATGGGTATTAATTTCCATTCTCATCTAATTTCTTGATCTTCTCCATCTTCACATTGAACTCTTCAATCCTAGTTGCTCTAGCTGCTACCCACAGTGCATTTTTTATTGCTTGTCCAAGAAATAGTTCTTTCTTCATGTTGTTGTGCAAGTGTTGCACACAAAACATGTTATCTGCATTAGGGAATAAACTTTCGATTGTTGGAATCGTCCCCTTTTGTTTATCACTTGTGAAAGTCAAGTCATAATGGTGGTCTAATCCAATGTCATCTTTCAACAGTGATAAAAACCATACCCATGCATCTTTATTCTCAATTTCAATTACTTCTTAAGCTATTGGAAACATGTTATTATTAGGATCAATGCCAATAGCAGTTAATAACTGACCCCCATAATATCCTTTCAAGAAACATCCATCTACCCCAACCACCTTTCTACATGCATTAAATCCTTGTTTGCAAGCCTCAAAGCAACAGTAGAACCTCAAGAATCGTGGTTGACTCCCTTCACCATCAGACTTAGTTAACTCTAAAAGAACAGTAGAGCCAAGGTTTGTCCTCTGTAATTCATAGCATTAATCTCTGAGTTTGATATACTGCTCTTAAAACTGCCTTGTAACACTTTATTTGCTGCATTTCTTGCTCTGAAAGCTTGTTGCTTGGAGATGTTAACCTTGAGTTTAGCACAAAATGTAGATCTGAAATCATTGGCTCCCATCTTAGGATTATTCTTCAGCTCCTTCACAAAGTGTTTCCAATCCATGATGATTTGATAGTAGGATTGTTAAAGTTCTAAGAGCATTGGGTATGTTCTTCATTATACACAGTCAGCTGCCAGGATTTACCAAGTTGTGTTCGTCCCACATACACTTTTCATTCACATCCCTCAGTTTTGAATACTGCTCTAAGCCTTCTGTCACCATTCCTGTCAAACATAATAGCCATCCCTCTTTTGATGCAAAAAGTCATAATGGCAGACTTAGCCTCTTTTAGGTAGCTGAAAGTCATCCCCAACTTCAAGTTTGGTTTCCTACTTTCAGTGACAGTGTTAAACTTAGGATAACTTGGCATGACCTCATCTTCTTCATCTGACCCTGTAAGACTTTCAAACTCATCACTGCTATTTACTGCTTCTTGATTATCTCCCTCTAGTCTTGCATATATCTCATCATTCTAATATGAATCCCTAATTTCAGCATTCCGTGTAATACAACCAAACTCCACATCATGATCAAAAAACTGTTCAAAAGACTTATCATCCTCCTCCATGTCATACTCACTACCAACCAGTACATCACTAGCATCACCATCTTCACCATCATCAGTACCATTATTTGAACTTTCAGAATGATTAGTTTCTGGATCAATTTCAGCATTAGGTATGTAGATATCATCCAAGAACAAAAAGTCAATTTCAGGATCTGCATCATTAAAATTGATAGTTTGGGTGGGGCAAGTTTGGGTAGGGACAGGCTCAACAGGCTGAATATGCTCAAAAAAGATTAAAACTTCCCTATGTAGAGGTATATACTTAACAATCCCATACACATCAACATTAGTTGCAAGGACTCTATTACTCAAATGCAAACTATGCTCATATTGATTCTAAAATCTAACTCCATTTTCCTCACAACCTAATTGCTTAGCAAAATCCTTTAACTCGATCAACCCAAGCATCTCCCCATCAACAAAATAAAAATAATCATCAGTACCTCCCTCATAATATCTCAAGTGAGTGTCTTTCATTATACCGCCATGTACAATCTTTAAGGTAAAAACCGTAGGCTCATTAATACCATCCTGCATAAAAGTATCTAAAAAAGAAAGCATTACTCTCTACAAATTTATTTTACACACAATCTGACTATTAATGAAAAAAAAATACACGATTACATACCATATGCAGGTGTAGCTTGTGTTGCGTCTTTTCTTCGAATAGCCATGAATCTGACTAAAAATCTTAACTTGTACACCAAAGCAATTCAACTTCAAATCCAGGACTTCTAAACTCGATATAAGGTTCAGATATACAATTATACAATAACAATAACAGAATTAAACACGAAAATATATGAAATTGTGATTTGGTTTTGTGAAAATTAGGGTTTTATTTGAGAATCTCAGAAAATGGGGCGGGTGAATTAGGGGTAAATTTAACCCTAAACTGAGATAGTTAACTGAGGTAGTTGGCTCCGTTAGTTTTTGACGACAAGTCAACGCGGGGTATGAAAGCTGAGAGAAAAATGTAACTTAGAGTACTGATATTAATACTTTTCAAACGTGGGGTAATGATCCTGAAATTTCAGCATAGTTTGAGTACTAAAATGAAATTTACCATTTCAATAAATATTTTCAAACAGGTATATTTACATTTGCTGAGAATATTATGCCCTTACAACTAGCTTCACCTTTTTTAAAATTATTAAGCTTTATTCCCACCAAATTATTAAGCTTTATAATTTGCAGCATTTACATAATAATGACTATAATAGCTATAAAATGAACCCATGTGCACTCTCATCATAAATTTCTCTTTTGTGAATCACACTACTACAAAAAAAAACCCAACAACATCGATTGTTTTTGATGATAGGCATCGGTTCTACAACCGATGCTTATTAGACCGATGCTAATAACATGGACTATAGGCATCAGTTGTACAATTGATGCTAATAATAGACGTAGGCATCGGTTTTTTGACCAAAACCGATGCATATAGTCATCACAAGTCGATGTCTAATGTCTATATACAGTCTCTAAAGGCATCGATTTTTGCAAAACAACCGATTCCTGTAGGTGTTTATGTATACGCATCGGTTGGTGTGAATAAACTGCTGCCTTTATAGACTGTATACGCATCGATATGTATATAAGAACCAATGCCTAAAGTTATGTATACGCATCGGTTGTTCTCAAATCACCGATGCCTCGTGAATCTCTGTAGGCATCAGTTTAATTCTCATAATCGATGCCTATAGTTTACTTATAAGCATCGGTCGTGGTCAAGTAACCGATGTCGAATTCTTACTTATAGGAATCAGTTTGGTTGTCAACAACCGATGCATATAATAATGTTAAAAACAACATGTAGAATCGGTTATTGTCATCCAGACCGATGCCGCTTCTGATTATATGCATCGGTTTGCACAAACCGATGCACAAATTTACAATTTTGACAAAATTCAAAAATTCAAAAATTAAATTTTAATACCTGTCCAAAAAATTGATAATTAAAAAATAACTTAATATAAAAAATCATTTTCTTCAATAATAAATAATTCAAATGCAGAAATTCCCATCATATCTAAGAAAACTCAAGTTGAACAAATTATTTCATCGCACAAGTAGCAACAAACCCAAACCATGTCATTATGAAAACTTGAAAACTCCAACGACAACAATCTATCATGTTCAACAGCACAAAGCTCACAAACTACACTCATAAATAAGAAGTATCTCGGTTCCTTCAAGGGAGAATCCCAAGAGCCTTCCCTCCATTCTTGTGTTGAAGTTTGTCTACTAACAACACCTCGTTCTTGAATTCCAAATTACCCTGCCCTGAATTCTTAAACAACCTCTTTACTGCTATTTATCTGTCATTCCAAGCTTTCCATGTGAATGAATAAGAGTCACATTAACTAAGAAAATCCAGAGAAAATCCACCAACCTCCTCATAATGGTCTGCACCAAGTTACAAAATAAACATTAGTTAAGAACTAAGAAAAAGTAATTAAAACTGGGGAAAATTGTATTTTTTATCCCGTAAGTTTGACCCATTTTGATTTTTGTCCTGTAAATATAGGCAGTTCTAAAATTGTACTTTATCTTTAAAATCTTCGCGTTTTATTTCCTCTAAATATAGACAGTTCAAAAACTATCCTGTATTTTAAAAAATCTTCGCGTTTTTAACATGTCATCCATATATAAACACAATATCACATATTCACCCTTATAGTATATGCACTTATCATGTTCATTTGATTTAAACCCAAAACTATGTATAACAATATTAATTTTTTCATGCCACTGTTTTGGTGCTTGTTTTAAACCATATAAGGATTTGACTAATTTACATACTTTATGCTCTTGTCCTTTCACCTTAAAACCTTGAGGTTGTTTTATATAAACTCTTTCATATAAATCCCCATTTAAGAATGCGGTCTTGACATCCATTTGATGTTTCAAAATAATCTATTCATTCCTGTTGATAAATCCTTTAGCCACTAGTCTTGCTTTATATTTATCTATTGTACCATCAACTTTTAATTTCTTCTTAAAGTTCTATTTGCACCCTATTAATTTACTACCGGCAGGTAAATCAGATACAATCCAAGTATTTTTTTTGAATTATAGAATTATATTCATCTTTGATATCTTCTTTCCAAAAAGGTGCATCCATAAAAGATATTACCTTATCATAAGTTTGTGGATCTCTTTCAACTAAGAATGTAATAAAATCATCTCCGAAACTCTTTTTAACCTTGGTTCTTTTACTTTCCTTCATTCCACTAATGTTTCTTCTTTATTTTCTAAATTTACACGAGTAGAATATTCATCTCTAAACTTATTAGGCTTTTGAGAAATTCTAGTTTTATAAGGAAAAATATCCTCAAATATGTAGCATCGCTAACTTAAATAATTGTATTATTAGAAATTCCACTAACTCAGAATCAACAACTAAAAATCTGCTTGCACTACTATTTTGAGCATAACCAAGAAAAATAGCATCTATAGTTTTTGGTCCTACTTTTGCGAGACACCCCCACACTTTAAGAAAATTGAGTCTTTTGGAGCCCTTTTTTCTCATAACTCATAAGGGGTTTTATCATTATCTTTAACAAGTTCTCGGGTGCTCCAGAATTTAACAAATAGCATTAACCATATCCTTCAAAGTCCTATTTCTCCTTTCAACTACACCATTTGATTCGGGTTAATGAGGAGGTGTAAACTCATGTATTATACCATTATCTTCACAAAATCTTATTATTTCTCCCGAAAAAAACTCCCTCATCAGACCTAATTATTTTAATCATTTTCTCTATATGGTTTTCTACATCATTTCTATATATTTTAAATTTTTCAAAACTTTATCTTTAGATTTAATGAGATAGATGTAACAAATATTTAGAAAAATCATCAATGAATATCACAAAACATTTATTTCATCCTCGTTGGAGTTCTATTCGAATCATAAACACCACTATGAATTAATTCCAAAATATCCGAATTTCTATAAATTGATTCATAAGGTTTTTTATTTTAGTTTGTTTGGATTGAGCACAAATTTCACACTTTTGTTCAATTTTTATTTCGGATTTCGGAATCAAAATTTAGATCCATAATTTTATTTTTTAATTATTATTTCTATTACTAATGTGTCCCAATCTTTCATACCATGAAATATTATACTGGACATTAAAATAAAGTAGAACTTCATTGCTATCACTAATAATGTCCAATTTAAAATCCATCACCAACTAATCCTTTTTCAAAAAAAAAAAAAAATCATTGTTATAAGTAATAACAACCTTATTTGAAAGCACTAAAAATATTATTAAGAAACTGGTAATTTATTTTTTTAGGGTAAGCCAAAAACTTGATTTTAGGTTTCATTTATCACAGTTTTAAACCCAATAATGGTTAACCAATATTTCATATGATTTCCCATCTCTTAAAATATAGACCATTAACTTTATTAGCTACTTCATGTGATTCCATTATACAATTTTCAAATATATTAATCTAGAGATTTTTTTTGACAAATAAGAGTACAAGAAACAAAATATGTAGGATTAAAATATTCATAGTCACATAAAATATATAAAGCATATAAAATAAAATAAATTCAACTAATATTTCAATATAATAAAACAAACTACACATTTCCTTAATAATAGCATCCAACTTAAATAATATATTGAAATAAATTTTTATTTTTTTTGCAATTATTAAAATGTATGCCAACGTAACAAAATTGATCCAATTAGTGAATAATGAAATGAAAGCTATATATTATTCGTCCTTAAATATTCCATATGAATCAAACAAGAAATAAAATTCAACTTCCTCATGATATATATATATATATATATATATATATATATATATATATATATATATATACACACACAACATAAGGCTATATACAAACAATTTAAATAACAAAATCATATTACACATAATTAACATAGATTGGCTATAGTGAATTATGTTGCTCACTATCTTAGATTGTTGTAAAAATTATTTATTATAAGTTCAAATTACTTGCAAATATATATTAAACGAAATGAAGTATGACTACTACTTGAAATAAAATTAAATAAAATAAACTATATAATGTATAAAGGTTGACCTGTAGGAGTCACGTCACTTGACATTGTCCTAAGATCGTGATGGCCTCCCTCCGTGCAGGTTTTAACGGCACATCACCACCCCCAAGATAAAACCCAAAAAGGTCACAGCCACGGTCTTCTATTGTGACCACGATTTTAAGAAAACTACCAAACACGACCTTATCACGTTGCCCAAAGCATTATAAAAGAATGCAATAGTTTATTTTTATATTTTGTATGATTGTGAGTGTGTGTTGTTAGACCCCTAGATACTCTTATTTATAGTGTTAGTATGTCATTTGAAAATTAAAAACAAATTCAAAATAATGATCAGTATGGGAATATTACAAAATTAAAATATAAATTACAAAAAATAATAATAAATTGACTTTAAAGTTTTAAACTTCAAAATCATAAAATATTTACATTTTGTCATGATCGGAAGGCTATCGGAAGGTGAAATCGGAAAAGAGGGGGGTGTTAACCCTAATTGGAACGGGGAAGTTGATAAAAACTGGACCTTTAGAACAAAAGAGGATAATTGCGATATGTTGGAAGGGAAAGGGGCTTTACCCGATTCGAGAGAGCTGGAGCTTGGAGGAGGAGCGGGCAAAATATTAATATTGGTCCGGCCTGGTTGAAATGGGATGCAAATAATTAATTAGGAGTTAATTTAATTGTTAAAGTTAGGCCCAACTCTTTAAGATATTTATTGGGTAAAATAGTAATTGTGTAAAGAAGTGGTCCTTCCACACTTGTTACATGTATGCTGAGATGATGTACGAAAATTATTATGCAGTTACAAATTATTCCTTTTGTCTCTCCATCCTCTTGATATCTCTCTCTTCTTTTCCTTGCTCTCCAAGTTCTAGCCCTTTCTCCTCATATCTCACTCAAAAATGTAGAAAAAATACAGAAAAATTACAAACCACACCTAAACACTACAATTGGTCCCAGAGCAGCCGATCCTCGGATATGGCTGAGATCACACATTTTAAGGACCTGCAAGAGGCTCAAAAATGGCTGGACCAAGTGCTATAAGCTGAATCTCATAAAAGGGAGACCTCGGAGCTGAAGCTGCAGGAACAAATTGCAGATAACAACTCAGAAATACAGTCCAAAACTTCCCATATAAGAGCAGATATACAAGAACAGACACAGAGCTTGAACCACAAATTGGAGCACCTTACTGCTGCACTGGCCACAATTCAGATGCAGCTTCTGAACCCAGAAAAGGGGAGAGCCCAGCCTGAAGGGGATTATATTCTGTGAAAACCTTTTTCCACACCTGCAACCAACATGGAATACAAATTAACCACAACAAACAAAAATAAGAAACAGTTGGAGTATCCAGGTAACCATACAACAAGCCCACTACCCAGAATTGATTTTCCTCATTTTGATGGGACACAGCCCAAGTCATGGATGTTAAAATGCAATGGATATTTTAAGTTGGTTCCATTTACTACTGACTATCAGAAAATTACCTTGGCTTCTATGCACTTTGAGGGAAAGGCAGCACAATGGTTTCAAAATTTCAACAATCAACAAGGGGGATTATCTTGGGCTCAATTTTTAGATGTCATTTCTGCTAGGTTTGAGCAATTAAAAGAGGCCAAAATAATTGCAGAATTCAATAAGCTCAAACACACATGGTTATATATGGATTATATTGAGAAATTTGAAGAACTTAAGGCCTGCATGTTAACCCTAAACCCAGGGTACTCTGAAGAGTATTTTATAGCCAGTTTTATCAGTGGATTGATAGAGGAGGTAAAAGCTTTCATTACCATGTTAGCACCCAACAACCTGCAGCAAGCCATAGAACTTGGCAGGAATTAGCTAATTAACTTGGAGGCTATCACAAGGAAATTGAAAGGAACCACAAGATACAGCAGTTCCACACCACAAAAAAACACTGATCATGTAAACTAGTGCACACCAAGAGCAACCAACCAGTACAATATTAAGGCTCCTACCAAGCTCCTAACCACTGGGGAAATGGCAGCTAGGAAGGAGAAGGGTTTATGCTATAACTGTGATGAAAAATTCTCACCAGGTCACAGATGCAGAAGTAGGATCAGTTAAAGTAACTAGGATGCAAGCTTAGTTCACTTAAACCTATTTTGGTTAAAGTGGCTAATGGCCAGAAAATGGTGAGTAGTTAGGAAGTAGATAATTTTGAATGGGAAATGCAGGGTAAGCCTTTTAAATATTCCTTGAGGTTGTTACAGAGTGATGGGTATGATATGATTTGGGGGGGAATGGCTCAAGTCATGTACTCCCATAGGGCTGGACTATACTAAAATGACAGTCACAGTCAATTTGGAAGGACAGAGGATCAAGATTCAAGCAATTACATCCATYGCAGAATGTAAGTTAATTTRAGGACCCTCACTYTATAAGATGGTGCATGAGGACAATGSTGATCAGATTGAGGAGCTTTARTGGATGARTATGGACAAGTCAGATCAAGAACCRAAKCCTGAGCTAYKAGTTCTACTGGAAAAKTTCRAYYATGTTTTTGAAGAACCCACAYGTCTYCCCCAGTCAGAGGYATTGAACATCAMATAATCTTGAAACCAGATAGCARCCCWAAYCATRAGTACCCTTACAGYACTACACACAGTCACAAGGAYGAYWTMYAYYGMTMGMTWAAYG
>BMAC01000248.1:830457-874247 GCA_014905375.1 Phtheirospermum japonicum | reverse complement strand
TMGGATCATARAGGAGAGTAAGAGTCCTTTTGCATCCCSAGTGATTTTAGTTAGAAAGAAAGATGCTACATGGAGGRTATGTGTGGACTACAMGTACCTGAATGGACTTACCATCAAACATGACTACCCTATTCCTGTAATTGATGAACTACTGGATGAGCTACATGGAACCAMGTATTTTTCAAAAATTGACTTGAGGAGTGGTTATTTCCAGATCTTAATGAAACKTGKGCACAAYTTCCTAARAWCTTTTAGTACTCATAATGGCAATTATGAGTTTCTGGTTATGCCCTTTGGATTATGTAATGCCCCTGCAACTTTCCAGTCACTAATGAATAGGGTTTTTAGAGAGCAGCTGAGGAAAAGTGTTCTGGTGTTTTTTGATGATATATTGATGTATAGTAAAACATGGGAAAGGCACCTGAAACATTTAGAGGAGGTATTGTCCCTATTGAGAAGTAACAAACTCTATGCCAAGTGGAGTAAGTGCAGTTTTGGAAAACAGGAGGTTGAATATCTAGGACATATCATCTCACAGCAGGGGGTGTCTACTGACCCTAAGAAGATCACCAGTATGGTAGTCTGGCCTACACCTAAAACCATAAAATAGTTGAGGGGTTTATTAGGGTTGACAGGGTATTATAGAAAGTTCATTAAAGGGTATGGGGTCCTGAGTAGGCCCCTGACTAATCTTTTGAAGAAGGACAAATTCAGCTGGAATCAAGAAGCTCAGCAAGCATTTGACAATCTCAAAAAAGCAATGGTCACAACACCAGTGTTGGCATTGCCATATTTCTCCAAGCAGTTTGTACTAGAAACTGATGCTAGTGGTGTGGGGGTAGGTGCTGTACTGATGCATAAAGGAAAGCCTTTGGCCTACATGAGCAAGATGTTGTGCACTAGGAACCAGGCCTTGTTAGTTTATGAAAGGGAGTTTTTGGCTGTGCTTATGGCAGTGCAAAGGTGGAAGCATTATTTACATGGACACAAACTTGTGATAAGAACTTATCAACAGGCATTAAAGTATTTGTTGGATCAAAAGGTGATGACCCCATTACAACAAAAATGGATTACTAAGTTGCTAGGGTTGGATTATGAAATCCTCTACAGAAAAAGGGAAGAAAATAGAGCAGCTGATGCTCTATCTAGGAGGGGAACAGATGAATTGGAATGTCTGGCTATTACTACCATCACCCCAAATTGGATGAAGGAGGTAGCCCAAAGCTACACCAATGATGATCTATTTCAGGCAATATTGTCAGCCAAGTCTATTGACTCTACTACCTACCCAGAGTACACCATTGTTGGGGATCTCATCAGATACAAGAGTAGATTGTGTGTGGGAAAGGGACAAGATCTTAGGAGGGTGATCTTGACAACTATGCATAACTCTGCCTATGGGGGCCACTCAGGGATACAAGGTACATACATGAGGATGAAAAGGAGTTTCTATTGGCCTAAAATGAAAATTGACACCATTCAGTGGGTTAAGAAGTGTGAGGTGTGCCAAAGGAACAAGCAAGACCAAGGACCATACCCAGGGTTGCTACAGCCCTTGCCTATTCCAGAACAAGCATGGAGTCACATATCCATGGACTTTGTTGAAGGACTACCAAGATCACAAGGAAAGGGTGTTATCTTGGTTTTAGTTGACAGATTAACTAAGTATGCCCATTCTTCTGCCCTATCCCATCCCTACACTGCTCTTACAGTTGTTAATCAGTTTTTAGACAACATTTATAAACTGCATGGTCTACCTTTTCACATTATTTCAGATAGGGATAAAATTTTCACAAGTAGTTTTTTGAAGGAACTATTCAGGTTACTAGGGGTTCAACTAAACATGACCACTGCCTATCACCCCCAATCTGATGGTCAAACTGAAAGGGTAAACCAGTGTCTCGAAAATTACTTAAGGTGCATGGTGCATGCGCCACAATCCCAAAGGATGGATCAAATGGCTGGCATTGGCAGAACATTGGTACAACACCAATTATCACAGTAGTTTAAAAACAACACCTTTTGAGGCATTGTATGGGTACTCCCCACCTCTTGCAATGGTGGGACAATTTTTGGAAGTATGGAATGAAGAGGCAAAACAGGTGATACTACAGAGGGAGGCTGCTAAAAGGGTCATCAAGGAGAATTTAGCACAGGCTCAGCACAGGATGAAAATGCATGCAGATAAAAACAGGCAGGAGCAAAATTCTGAAATTGGAGATTAGGTTTTTCTCAAATTACAGCCTTTTAGGTAAAATTCGGTTTCACTAAGAAAAAATTTAAAGCTCTCTTTTAAATACTACGGGACCTACACAACTTTGGAGAAGGTTGGAAGAGTAGCTTACTGGTTAGAGTTGTCGGAGGGCTCGCGCATCCATCCGGTGTTCCACGTGTCCCTACTCAAACCCCGCCTAGGGCCACATGCGTCCGTCACCGTCGATCTGCCTATCACCACCTCCGATGGAGAATTCACTGTCGCCCCGCTTGCAATTTTGGACTCCAGAACCATTCACCGCCGAGGAACTCCTACCTCACAAATCTTGGTACACTGGGTAAACACTACCCCTCAGGAAGCCACATGGGAGGATGTCAAGTTTATTAAGAAGGAATTTCTGAGTTTTGATCCTTGGGGTCAAGGATCGTTTGATGGAGTGAGTATTGTCATGATCGGAAGTCTATCGGAAGGAGAAATCAGAAAATAGGGGGATGTTAACCCTAATTAGAACGGGAAAGTTGATAAAAACTGGACCTTTGGATCAAAAGAGGATAATTGCGATATGTTGGAAGGGAAAGGGGCTTTACCCGATTCGAGTGAGCTGGAGCTAGGAGGAGGAGCAGGCAAAATATTAATATTGGGCCGGCCTGGTTGAAATGGGCTGCAAATAATTAATTAGGAGTTATTTTAATTGTTAAAGTTAGGCCCAAGTCTTTAAGATATTTATTGGGTAAAATAGTAATTGTGTAAAGAAATGGTCCTTCCACACATGTTACATGTATACTGAGATGATGTACGAAAATTATTATGCAGGTACAAATTATTCCTTTTGTCTCTCCATCCTCTTGATATCTCTCTCTTCTTTTCCTTGCTCTTCAAGTTCTAACCCTTTCTCCTCATATCTCACTCAAAATTGCAAAAAAGAAAAATACAGAAAAATTACAAAACACACCTAAACACTACACATTTTTAGAGAACATGCTTTTACAACTAGAGAGAAAGTGGTCTCTTTTATAATAATTGTAGGCGTAGTGAAAGAGAATAGATAATAAGAACTAAATAAAATGTAAGATACAAGTTTTAAACTCTAATGTACACTTTTAAATAGTATATCATATCGTGGTCTTGATGATGTGGCTCGTTTCTATAGAATGTTCCTAACAAGTTGAAGTTTGATTCATAATTTGATAAAGTTTACCACAATCAAGCAAAAAAGTGAAACCATGCGCACTTTCATCACAAAGTTTTGTCTTTGTGTGAACATCCAACATTTGACGTATATTGCATTTCTAGAACATTTGTATTTGTATGTTTGAACCTTTTTAATTTAATTTTCCCAACACCAACACATGACATTCTCTAAAATGTTCGAAGATCTAATTGCCACGATTTTCAAAAAGAAGATTTGATCATCATGTGATTCGATTGCATGCAGCTTCCAAATCCACAATTTGCTTTCTTGACCAGAAATTTGTAGAAAATGGAGGGTTTTAAAAGAAACATACACAAATATGTATACATATATATTAGATCGAATAGTATATTCTCACATAATATGGAATGATAATTTAAACAATCAAACAAAAAATATATATTTATATATAAGGATATACAAAACATTTCAGACATCATGTTTACGCGGTAAATTTTATTATCTAAAAAATAATATTTGTGGTTCTCGGCATTTAGCAGGAAAAGAAACACACTTTAAATATTTCCAAATGCCAGTCTTTACTTTCGTTTCTGCTTCATGTAATGTGTTTGATTAAGGACATTGGTGCAAATGTTATTTTTATAAATAAGAAAGAAATTGTTTTGGACCATATATTGAGATTTTTTTCATCATAATCTAAATCATTTCTTTCCGTAGATACTCATATTACTTTCTATTCAAAAACTAAATTTTGTGAGAATTTTGTTTTTTCCCAAACACTCGAGAGTTTTTTGATTCAATGTATAAACTTTACTACACGCTTTGAATTTCAACCACTTTTGCTTTTACCTCTATTCTAAAAATCGCTCTAGGCGCCCACCTAGGCGCCGCCTAGGCGATAGGCGCAATTCGCCTACGATTTTCGAAAATTGGCCAAAGAAATCGCTGGGCGCCCCAAGCGCCCAAGTCGGCGCCTAGGCGCCAGACCAATTTTTTTTAAAAATATTTTCTGGCCTAAAACTACGTCATTTTTTGGCCTATTTTTTGATTATTTTGATTTTGTAATGTATATTATGTTATTGTTATTTGATTAATGAACTCATGCATCTATATTGTTTTGGACTTTGAATTGAACAATAGTTTTAAACTTGTGAAATTTAACTTGTAATCATTACTTTTAGTTTTGAATTGTCATAGATTTTATTGTGTAGCAAGTAGTATATTGAACTATTAAATGGTTAGATGTAATTTTGTAAATCAGGGTATTCCCCGTCTAGGCCCCGCCTAGGCGTCCTAAACGCTAGGCACTGGCCTGGCGCCTAGCAGCCGCCTAGCGATTTTTGGAACACTGGCTTTTACAATTACAAACAAATCATTCACTTCTAGAAATGTTTGAAAAAAACACTCCCGTATATCAAATTACAAGCACGAGACAACTAAAACATTCAATCTAATCTAGCAGATTCAACGCCTGATATCAAGGCAAAAAATAATCAAGGTGCTGCGTTATGTATTTAATTATCAATTTTCAGCATGAAATTAAATCATTGATATACTATATAATAAGCAAGAGATCAATACTTTCAAACTACACAAGAAATCTATCAAATTAATTTTCTAAAAAAATTTTTGTTCCTAATCAAGAATTGGCTATGGCGAAAAGCGGCGTTAAGGTGCTAGGATCGTGGGCAAGCCCATTTTCTCAGAAGGTTCAAATAGCTCTTAATCTAAAGTCCGTCGATTATGAGTTCATCCAAGAGGATGTCAGCAACAAAAGCCAACTCCTTCTTGAGTCCAATCCGGTTCACAAGAAAATCCCGGTTTTGATCCACGATGGGAAGCCCGTTTGTGAGTCTCACATCATTGTTCAATACATTGACGATGTTTGGACTACAAACGGGCCATCATTTCTCCCTTCTGATCCTTATGAACGTGCCACGGCCCGTTTTTGGGCAGCGTACGTTGGTGACAAGGTAGTATAATAATAATAATAATAATAATAATAATAATAATAATAATAATAATAATAATAATAATAATAATAATAATAATAATAACCTGATCATCATAAATTGTGTGCAAATTGATATTGCAGTTGTATCAATCTACAAGGGCAGTCTTTCAGGCTGTGGCTAATGGAGAAGAGGCTGAAAAGACAGTAATACCCCTGGAGGAAGCCCATCAGGTACTGGCTGTGTTGGAAAATGCCTTTATAAAATGCAGCAAAGGCCAAAAATTCTTTGGAGGTGACAAAATTGGCTACGTGGACATTGAATTTGGAAGTTGCTTGGGCTGGATCAAAATTATAGAAAAAATGGGTAATCTCAGTTTGATCAGTGAATCAACTACTCCAAATTTGGTTAAGTGGGCCCAAGACTTTTGTGCTGTTGATGCTGTTAAGGTTGTCTTGCCTGAGACGGATAAGCTCATGGAGTATGCAAAGTCATATGCTGCTAAAGCAGTTAAAAAAAACTAACACATAATTATAAGCTACACTGATGTGTCATTTTACTCTTAGTTACACTTATTTGCTGTACTGGTCCTACTACAAGATATTTTAAGAAAATAAAGTTAGGACGTTAAAAAAATAACAATAATAATTTGATGTTTGTTTTTTTTCCCTAACGAATATTTTGATGGTTTAATTTTTGCCTTTTTTTTTTTACTGTTTCCAGTTTTGTAACCCAGATTTCGTTTTGTGTTGGTTCAGTTCAACCTCCCGTTACTATTGATGTAAATCTATCATATTTAAGCCCATGTTTGAACAAATACGAATTAATTACATAAATTAATTTGGAGAATTGGTTGCTGATAGAAAACAAAGATAAAACCAAACTCATTTTGTTAACTTTGAATATAAATATAAAATATTTTTCATTGTCTTTCTCTAGAGAAAAAGATAGCTATTTATAGAATACACAATTAATGTTATCATAGAATGTGTGGTCAAAAAAGTCACAATACAATCTGACAACGACTACCTAGAATGTGTGGTCAGAAATAATACATTACAATCCGGTGGACTTGTTCGCGACCTCTCTTTTTTTAGAAGCTTCCATCCTCCTTGTCGAAATCGTCTTCTCTTTTATTTTCGTGAGCTCAACTTCTTAATCAATACTATTCAATAATACTTCCTCGTCGGAGTTTGGGGGGTTTGGGGCGTAGATGAGGAGTGAGGCCGGTGAGCGTTTGGGAACTCTGAGTCGGAGATGGGGGGTTTTTGGGCGTAGACGAGGAGTGAGGCGGGTAAGGGCGCGATTGGAAACCGAAATATTTTCGATTTTCTCTCGCCGGCAAAAAAAAGTCTTGTGAGTTAATGGTTGTTTATAGAGAGGGCATTAAAAAACCATCTCACCAATAAACTGTCCCCTCATTAAACTCGCCCTAATTTATTCCCCTTTCTCTCCCGACCATCATTTTAAGACATAAAACACCAAAAAACCACCCGTTCTGATTTTATTTGAGTTATAAGTGGCGGTTGTAATTTTAAACCGCCACTAATGGTTAAAATCGGGTGGCGTTTCAATTAACAACCGACACCAAAAACGCGCGAGCTTATTGGTGGCGTTTCTCCAAATAAGCGCCACCCGAACTCCCTATTGGTGGCGCCTCATTAGTGGCGCGTCTTTATAGAACTCCTACCCGATTTTTTTTTAGTGTCGGTTTAAACAAAACCGCTTCTTATAGTATTATTGGTGGCGTTTGGTATTCAAGAACCGCCACCCGGACATTTTATTTTATAAGTGACTGTTCTTTGTTAATAAGTGCCACCTTTGTACCTTTTGCAGCAGTTCCTTTTTGAACCGTCACTTATGCAGCACCTTCGATCGACTTTTTTCCACTAGTGCCTGATGCAAGCTTCTTGAGCGATCTCACTGCGACCTCTCATACGATCTGTATAATTTGTGTTCATATGACTGATGTTATCAGATCGCTGGTCTGCTTATATCCATAACTTGATGTTATCAGGTCGCTGATCTCTGGATTTAGTATGATCTGTAATATTCCCTCCTTTGAGAGGAATAACAGAGAGTTTACATTACAAAAAAAAACAGCCGAATGCGACGAATTTTGCTGACGGGCAAAGGCCGTCAAAAACTTGCTGACGACAATGACCGTCAGCAATATTATATTAACAAAAAAAAAAAACAAAAAAAACATAATACTAATGGGCAACAGGCCGTCAGCCCGTCAACTATATTTTAAAAAAAATGAAAACATAATACTGACGGGCAGAAGACCGTCAGCATATATATATATAATATATATAATATATATATATACATTATATAATATATATATAATTATTTAAAGGGATATAATAATATAAACATATAAATTATAATATTATAATATAATATGTTTAAAATATATTATATATTATAATATTATTTATATAATATAAAATATATATTTATATTAATATTTATAAATATATATATAATATACATAATATAATTAATAATAAACTATTTATATATATATATTTATAAATATATATATAATTATATATATATATATATATATATATAGTATATATATATATATATAGGGTTGGGTTCAAATGAAACCCTGTCAATATATGTGGAACCTAGGGACCAATCCTGACCATTAGATTGGATAATCTTAATGGTTGAGAACATGACACGTCAGCAGGGTAATTATGTAAAATATTGAATTAATTTAATTAAAAGGGTATTTTTGGACATATATCAGCAATTCGAAAAGAGCACTGCATTGCTCTTTAGAAAGCACATGGGTAAAGAAAAAGCACTACGACTGTATACAAAAAGCATCACAAATTTTGTTTTATAAATAAATGTAATTAAATTTAAAAACCTGAATATTAAAAGCATCGCATGTTATTAATTTTAGCACTACATTACTGTATAAAAAACACTGTTAAATTACGAGTAAGAATTTTGGATTTTTACTATATTTTAGTTCTTTTATAATAAAGTAGCAATGCTTTTTCTTAATATTATTACAGCGCTTTTTTACTACATTATCAGTGCTTTTTTTCGATTGGCGAGGGACCAGTCCCAGCCATCTGATGGTTTCAACACCGCCGCCGTCCGGTCCAGCCACGGTCAATCGGCCTGGCCTCAATTGGTAAACCCAGCCACGACAACCTCCAACCATGGCCGCGCCACCCATTCAATCCGCCACCACAGACCACCAACCACTTCACGCCTGAATGAACCATCGCCACCCCAATCACCATGTTCAAACATTAAATAAGTGCTGCTTTTTTATTTTATTTGTTTGTATTCTTCATATGCATTTTGCATACTGGAAAAAAATAATAAATAAACATAAGCACCTTACTTTTGTAATTCCTGCACCCACTTCTTAGCCCGAGCAAACGAATCCTGCATCACCAAACAAGATTTATGTAATAAACCTCATTTACGAAAAACATGCCATTAACATTATGTCAAACGAACATGACAAAATTCAATTTGATTAAAGATCAAAATATGATTATATTTACAGGATCACTACAGAAGTATAAGTAAGAGAAAAATCACATTTTCCAATCAATTAAACAATAGGGATTCTACGGGTGGCGGTGGCTGGAGCGTAGGTTGAGAATGTAGTGCATTCGTTACTAGTCGGACTTTGCTTCATGTTTGCGTGGGAGTTTGGTTTGTGACTCAGCGGGCGGGGGGGAAGAGGGGTGTATGTTTGGTTTTGTATTTGGGTGTCACGGGAGACTACAAGATTATATATTAATTAATTTTTAGGTGTAGGGGTATTTTTGATAATTTTAAATGTTAATATTGTTTTAATTGGAAATATTTGGACTGAATAGGGCTAAAGAAAAGTTGAATGATTACTTGGATTATTGATTAGCTATATGTATTAATAGTATAACCACTGTTTTTAAAAAACGCGATCGGATCGGCCGGTTCAACCGGGAACCGGCCATTGACCCGGTCCGATTCACACCTATAAAACCGTTTTAGCGGTTAAACCGATCAAAAACCGGTTAAACCGCTGAAAATCGGCAAAAAAACCGGTTGAACCGGTCAAACCGTTTTTTATGTGCAAAATATTGTGTATGATTCAACTAAATTGGCATAATTATATTAATGATCCATGGAACCTAATCAAGCGATATGAAAATAAATAAATTATGTTCGGTCAATTTTATTTTTTTATTTTTATCTCTCTTAATAATCTAGACAAATAATTAAGATAGTGATCTATGACTTATATATCAACATAACAAAGAATTACATTAATATGTTTAATAGAGTATAAATAAATTAAGCATGTTTATATAATAAATTAATTACTTTTTCAAATACGAATCAAATTAATATTTATATTAATACATTACATAATATTTCATACTATATAATTAAGAATATTATGTTTTTATTAATACGGTTGGACCGGCGGTTGAACCGGTCCGACCGGTTGAACCGTGAACCGGTGAGGAGGACCGGTTCGTTCACCGGTCCGATTTTTAAAATATTGAGTATAACACCCGCAAATTATGTAAGATTTGAAAAATAGTAATATTCATTAAAAGTACTAGAAGAATAGTATTGAAAATGGTACATACAAATCGTATCATTATTTGTTCTATTTACAAGAATAATTTTTTTTCACAATAAATAATTTTTACACACAAATCAGAACATTATTGTTCTAATTACATTAAGACTGGTTTTCACAATAAAGAATTTTTACCTTTTTTTTTTTCAATGTGAATCATGAAATTAAAATGTGAATATGTGATATAAAAAAACTAAAATGTATAAGGCACTGATAATTCTATTGAAAAAATATCATACATCTAACTGGTAGTATATATAATATATATTTTTTTCTTTTTTTCCCCTACATAAGACACTAATTTGTTCGTATATATAGTTTCCTAAAATAGCTGATCTTTTTAGCTTAATTAGTAATGTTTTGAGTCATTCTGAAGACATAAGTGGAGAACTGCCTAAAGCCCAATCCCTTTCTGTATAAACAAAGTCGTATATCTGGTAAAATCAACTCAATCAAAAGTACGAAAACGCGTTCGTGGAGGCAAACCGAAGGAAGAGCCAAAAGGAAGGTTGGGTGCTTGTGGGCGAGGCCCACCCGGCTTTTTTCCTGGATACTCGGGTTCAAATACCCACGGATTCGCTGTTTGCTTACTGGCTTCATATAATTCAGAAAACACTAGTTTTCTGTGTGTGTGATAATATATATAATATATATTATATAATATATATATATATATTATATATATATATATATATAGGGTTGGGTTCAAATGAAACCCTGTCAATATATGTGAACCTAGGGACCAATCCTGACCATTAGATTGGATAATCTTAATGGTTGAGAACATGACACGTCAGCAGGATAATTATGTAAAATATTGAATTAATTTAATTAAAAGGGTATTTTGGACATATATCAGCAATTCGAAAAGAGCACTGCATTGCTCTTTAGAAAGCACATGGGTAAAGAAAAAGCACTACGACTGTATACAAAAAGCATCACAAATTTTGTTTTATAAATAAATGTAATTAAATTTAAAAACCTGAATATTAAAAGTATCGCATGTTATTAATTTTAGCACTACATTACTGTATAAAAAACACTGTTAAATTACGAGTAAGAATTTTGGATTTTTACTATATTTTAGTTCTTTTATAATAAAGTAGCAATGTTTTTCTTAATATTATTACAGCGCTTTTTTACTACATTATCAGTGCTTTTTTTGATTGGCGAGGGACCAGTCCAGCCATCCGATGGTTTCAACACCGCCGCCGTCCGGTCCAGCCACGGTCAATCGGCCCGACCTCAATTGGTAAACCCAGCCACGACAACCTCCAACCATGGCCGCGCCACCCATTCAATCCGCCACCACAGACCACCAACCACTTCACGCCTGAATGAACCATCGCCACCCCAATCACCATGTTCAAACATTAAATAAGTGCTGCTTTTTTATTTTATTTGTTTGTATTCTTCATATGCATATTCTTCATATGCAGCTACTAGAAAAAAATAATAAATAAACATAAGCACCTTGCTTTTGTAATTCTTGCACCCACTTCTTAGCCCGTGCAAACGAATCCTGCATCACCAAGCAAGATTTATGTAATAACCCTCATTTACGAAAAATATGCCATTAACATTATGTCAAACGAACATGACAAAATTCAATTTGATTAAAGATCAAAATATGATTATATTTACAGATCACTACAGAAGTATAAGTAAGAGAAAAATCACATTTTCCAATCAATTAAACAATAGGGATTCTACGAGCCTGTATAAAATTCATCAAATCACATATCTTCAAACACATGCATATTGAGGTCAGTACATAATCCGGCAAACCCAAAAATCCAAACCCCCAAACCGCTACGACCCGAAACCCAGCGGCCCCACATGTTGAAACGCCGATGCCATAAGCGCGAAGTCACATCCGCCGAAGCCGATTCAGAAGGGGCACGTCAAACAACGGCGCACGGTGAACCAGCCTCCGCTTCCACGATGTCGCCTACGCCGCCCAATTGCCGTCGCCGAGCGCTTTTCGCCGGCGACCGAAGGAGGAGTCCACTGCACTGGCCGATTTCTGGAGATCAGAAAAACAGGGAAGAAAAAATTGCCCGAGTCCGGAGAGATAGAGAGACGCCTGAGCGCCGCCGCCGAATTGCTGACGTTTCCTACTGGGCTTCAATCGGCGCCGCTGCCAAAACGCCGCGGGTGTGCTTCATCGCGGCCGTTTCCTCGCCTCCGTCGCTGCCAAACGCCGCCTCCGCCTCGTAAATTCATTGGGACGCTGCCGTCGACAAGTCAGTAGAGAGGGATGAGCGACCGATTTTGGGGGAGAGAGGGAGGAGCGGCCGGTTGATTTTGGGGGAGAGAGTGATGAGCGCCGATTTTGGGTGAGAGAGGGAGAGAAGGGTTTGGGTAGAGACGGGGGTTTGGGGTTTAAATTGATTAAGAGGGTTATGTAAATTAACATAAACACCCTTGTCCTTCTATATATATAATTA
Organism: Phtheirospermum japonicum; assembly: GCA_014905375.1. Lineage (NCBI taxonomy): Eukaryota > Viridiplantae > Streptophyta > Magnoliopsida > Lamiales > Orobanchaceae > Phtheirospermum > Phtheirospermum japonicum. Next base: position 861,862 of record BMAC01000248.1, on the reverse strand, counting down.
AATGAATTTAAAAAATCAAAAAAATTTGGTCCACAAATTCTATTAGATCTACAGCCTGGATTGGTCCCTAAGTTCGCATATATTGATGTGGGTTTCATTTGAACCCAATATTATATATATATATATATATGTGTGTGTGTGTGTGTGTGTGTGTGTGTGTGTGTGTGTGTGTGTGTGTTGAAGGAAAAATACAATTAGTGTGCCTTCGTCAACAAGTAATTGATGAGGGACAATTTAGGTATTTGTTATCTTTATGTATTATGGAAACATGTAATTGATACTCTATATAAAGGGAGTATTTGATTAATAAGAGAAACCAAATTTTCTACCGTCTCCTTCGTCTCTCTTTTATATCTTCTCCTTATACTTTTCCCTTTACACGTTATCAGCACGATACTCTAACCTATTGAGAGTGGTCGAGAATAAGTCTAAAGCAACAATTTTCATACGACGAAAATCTAACTGCGTTGTATGTTTGAAAAATCAATTTCTCGAGTTTCAACCGTTGGATCGTGCTCAAATTTTACAGAAGATCTTTTGATTTACATTCTGAACAATAGAGATTGAATTTGGGGATACGAGGAAATATATATAAAATTTCGAATAATGCAGATTTTGTTTTCGAAATTTTCTGTGCAGCATTTTTCAAAATAAGATTTCTCACAATCGAACTGTTGGATCAGTCCAAAGTTTGGATATATTATTCCAAACATATAAAAGTTTGATATAAATGGTGGAGATCTGAATATGAGGTCTGAAGAATCCGATAATGAATTTCGAACAGAGTTGATCCTGTTTCCCGAAACTGTCTGCTCAGTTTCTTTTAAAATTAAATTATGCACAATCTAACTGTTGGATGACGCTGGATTTTGGATATAATATTCACAAGATATATTGGTTAAATATGTATGGTGGGGATTGGGTTTGAAGGTCTATGTCATCATAAACATATCGCGGACAAACCTATTGCAAAAATAAAATTAGGAAAGAATCGTGTATTTTCTCCAATGTAACTCGAATTACCCTATTATTTATTAAATGCAACTAATAAATATTTATTTATATGAATATATGGAATGGTATGTATTATTTTGCATTCTTATACAAAGTATGTAGATATATATTACCTATGATTATATGCATGTGATGTTGACAAATATGAAATTCTGCAGTACTCGTAGAGTACATAATATATTATTACTTATGCTTTTTGATTATTTTTTATTCAGAAATTGTATATATAGTTATTTACATGATTAGATGGGAGTTGATCATGATGTTGCCAACGTGTTTAGTTAATCATGAATTTCGATTAATTGATAGATTCATGTATGTTGGTAATTCTCTGCAAGTTAATTTTATATGCTACTTTCAATGTGTGCATTATTGATTGTACATTTTCATATTTTTATGATAATGGAAGTACATGAAAGATAAAGAATTGTATAAATAAGTCTTGTGATAAGTATATTCACATAATATCAAAGAAAGATTATGACATATATTCTTCAAATTTATTATCTAAAGAAATTGATTTAATTCAATCTAAATACAATGTAATATACTCAAAAGAAATTAAGTACTACCATCATTGGTTTTGATGTGGAAACTAGAGGAACTACAATTCACAATAATATCATCCACCAACCCCTAACTGACAAAGAATTGTCAAACTAAATCAAAGTCAATTCTATAATGAATTTGAGAATTCACATTGACCCCAATCTTATGTTGGAAGTATATTTAGTTACAAAATCTCAATAAAATTTGAGATGTGCTCTAAATGAATATTTTGGCAATATTATAAAATAATACTTCCAAGACTAAGAATTCAGTGAAAAAAATGTGTTTGCTTGCTAAAAAGAGTCAATGACTTTGATGTCTTACCATATGTGGAAAACAAAATCACTTTAAATGACAATAAGTAGTTGAGAGATACGATCTCACACTATTTTATTTTTTCACTTGAGCAAACATACTGATACACTTGTATAATATTAATTATGATGATAAGTCATTGAGAGACATGACATTATTCTTCATAATACCAACGTTAGACTTTTAGATAAGGAAATTTCTTGAGGCTAACCAGGATCGATATGAATAATAAAAATAACCTTAAAGTAAATGGGACGAGACATGTTGATCCCCACCGATGTGGGAAGAATGAACCACAAGGTAAGATATGTAAGAGTTCGTGATATTTATTGGTGGTGGTAGAAGTCATGGAGGTTCTCCCAATAACCTTGCATAATCAATGGATATCCTCTATTTTAATTGATGAAATTTGTTTGTTTCTTACATTACAATGAACTTGTGAAAGTATAATCAATCATTCATATTAGACTATTGTATTTGGTCTTAAAATTTATTTTGAGTTAGATTTATGTGATGTGGCCTGATTAAACTAATTATTATTATTGGCTTATTGGTAAATTTCATTCTGAAGCATTGAATATAATTGAGTTTATTTACCACACATTCACATACAAGGTTCAGGAGTAAACTAAAACCAAAATATAAAATATTATAATATAATACTAAACAAACCTCAAAAGTAAAAAAAAAAAAATAAAAATACCAAATAATATTTTAAATTTATATATTTATAAGATAAACTTGTAAAATAAAAAACTTAAAAATATTCTAGAATAATAATATAAGCCTTTAAATTTATAGAGCAAGTTAAATAACACTTAATCATAAATAATCACTTGATGTATTTTAAAAATAAAAAATATAATTGAAACATTATAAAATAAATATCAAAATAAATTAGATAAGAATATAATAAAGTGTGATTAACTTCTAAATAAATATTTTACACACAAAAAAAGGTGTTCACAAGTAGAGATGTTCACAAAAAGAAATTRTGGTAAAGAGATGAGAACTTTTGTAGATAAATATAAAATGTTATAATACGATAATAAATAAATTTCAAAACTTGAACTCAGAAGAAAAAATAATAATCTATTATTTAAAATCATAAACTTATTTAATCAATTTTAAAACTAAGAAACTTGAGAAATATTATATAATAATATTTTTATCGTTAAAAACTGCTCGCTCTGGTTTAATATATAAGTCGTTTAGATTAAAATACACATATTAATAAATGTATATAAAAGACTAATTTGTGTATATTAATACTGCGTTTCTCTCCTCTCACCTCACAAAACTTTCTGTCTCTTTCCTCTCTCACCCATAAATCTCGGTTTTTTTTAACTTTTCATCTTCAAGCACAAAAACAATCCTCCAAAATTTTAAATTTGGAGCTAACCTTCTTCCCAAATTCCAAATTTGCAGGCAATGATATGTTAAAATTTCATCCAATATTCAAATTTTTCGAGCCAAAAATAATAAAAAATATATATATTTTTTGAGACAAACTAAGATAAAATTTTTTAAGCACAATGTAAATAAAAACAATAACCAACTACAAGGAGAGGATTTCATCTCAACTATTCAGTTAATTTATAAGTATTTTTTGATGAATATTCTAAAAAAATAAATGAACCATATTTTTCTAAAAACAAGGAACCATATTTTTTATGAATATTCTTTAAAAAAATGAAACAACAAATAAGTTTGATGAATATTAAAAAAAAATAAAGAACCATATTTTGATGAATATTCTACAAATAAAATGAACCATAAGTCTTTTTGATGAATATTTAAAAAATATAAATGTACCCATAAGTTTTAGGCTAAGAAAAAGAAATGGCGGTAGATGTAATATGGAGAAGTGAAAGTGATTGATCAGATAAAGTAATGGCGGTATATGTAACATGGGAAAGTGGAAGTGATTGATTAYATATATTTATTTATAAAGATGAGAGATGGAGGGTATTTGTGGAAATAAAATAAAWTTTTTAACTAAAATGATATTTAATTGAAATAAATTTTAGASGCTAAAACGTCATATAAATAGAACCAGAGGGAGTATAAAGTTAGTTAAATAAACATAGAAAGATAAATATTTAATGGTGAATAATAAGCTGAATAATACTTACATAAAAAAAATTATAGTGATACCAAATGTCATCACCATTTGTTATCAAGTTGTTATTGAAAAATTCACATCCTAAATCTTGATGTGAATGAATAATTCATATTTGTCATCACTAAATAAGACTTTAGTGTCAAAATAATGTTGTCACTAATTTTCTTGAAACGGTGATAACATATGGTGTTGTCATGAAAAGAAACTTATCGTGACACTGGATGTTGTCACCATTTTTCATGGAAATATTAATTACAAAATATAGTGTTGTCATGAATAAAAACTTGTWMTGACACCAAATACCGTCACCATTTATTACTAGTTTGTCGCTAAAAGGTTCTCTCCTACCCAMTTTTTTTCGTCATTCCATTATTGTGACAAAATRRATTTAATCMTCATCAAATATGCGATTTAGTGACAAAATATCAGATCGATGATGACAAAAATAAATATTATCGTCAAAATGTATCTTTTAGTGACAAAATTAAAATTCGTCACTATTGATTAACATATTATGATAAAATTTTATGCGTGGAAAAAAAATCGTCACTAAACATCTGATTTCTTGTAGTGTCTTATGATGACCTGAAGTTATCAGGCAGGCTCTTATGACGACCTGTCAGGTCGGCACTCATGCGACCTGAATTCTTTTGGTCGCTCTACTCTATCATGCCCCCTAAACTTAGATGAGGCCAGAGGCAGAACTTGAAGTTGACTTCTTAACTGGGTGAAGAACTGGTTGCTCAAAGGTTTAGTTAGTGAATCTGCTATCTAATAAAAGGATGGAACATGATGTACTTTCAGCTTGTTTGCAACAACCCGATCTCTGACAAAGCAGTTGTCATGGTATGACTGTCACCATAGGTGAAAGTGACAATTTTTTCAAGCGCGTCACTAAATGTTCGATTTTGATGACGCTGATGTAAATTGTCATCATAGATGATTCTATTTGGTGACGCTGAATTCATCACGTAAGTGATTGAAAAATTGTCATCAAAAGATCGGTTTTGTCACCGTATATTAACATTTTCATTGACGAACACTTAATTTGTCATTAAAACATTTGACTTTCCATGACAAACAAAACTACGGTGACAATTTTTATTGAGTTATTATGACGCTCATATTGTCATAATATGTATTAAATAATTTCCAAAGATAATGTAACTCGTCACGATAGATCTATTTTATAGTGACGCAATATTGACCGTCACTGAACATCTATACTTACAATGACAAACCATTGTGTCACCATTTACTATTAAAGGTGATGAAATTATTTGTCACGAAAAAATTAGCAATATATGACGAATTTTACTATCATCATAAAAGATATATGTTCAATTATGATTTAATGGGTACATATGGTGATAAAATTCATTTTCATTAAATGAGTTTATATGGTGACAAACCAATCATCATAAATGATTTAGTTTAAGTGACAAGTTCAAAGTATTATGTGATGAAACAAGTTGTCATAATTTATTAAAGTGACAAATTTAAAATACTTATGTGGCGCTTAAAGTTGTAATAATTGAGTGAATACGATTTGATTATTTACTTTCATTATGACATAAATTGTCCTAAATATGTGCATTAATTTGTCATTATTCTTATAAGAGAAAATATCATAAAGATGAAAATGAAAACAAAGAAGCAGTTATCATTACAATATAATGATAACAATATTCTAAAATATTTCTTCGACCATTCCGAACATATACCAAAACACTGACAACTAGCTAAAAGATTACTTTGAAGTATCCAGAACATATACAAAATTAGACAACTAGAATTAATATACTAGAACATTCAAAACAAAGACTTGTAAGCTTAAATAAAACCAAAAGAGTTACTTCATATATCAAGACTTGAGCCTGACTTCAGCATTGGCAAACAAAAGTTAGATCTAACAGAATACCTGCAGATTTAAAATTTATAATTCTAAATTAGTTTATAATCAAATCATTAAAAAAATACTATACAAAGTTCACAAAATTGAAATTGGAAATTCCGACTTACGTGGAATATAATGGATCAGGCATTATTCCCACTCTAAGTAGACTCATTCTCTCTCATGAATGCCATAAGCTTGTTGATGCACTCGCCTTGAGCTTGTTGATGCACTCGCCTTGCTGAGTCAGTTGATTATTCAAATCATCGACTTCATTCTTAAGCTCAATCACTTGACCTTTCGAATCCTGTAACTTTTCTTGAGTTTCTGCCAGTTCCTGTTGCAAGTGTTGGGTATTCGAATCAGTCAATGTGTTGCGTTTACATGGAGGTTTCGGTCCATAACCAACGCCTTTGATATAACCAGATGCATGGCCAAGAACTTCAGTTGCTATTTCTTGTTCGGTCTTCTCAATCCCTTTTTCAACATATTTTGCTTTCCTAGCTATCATCTCATCATAAAAAAATATGGATGTAAGTATATTAATAATAACATAATCATTAACGAAGTTGGATTATAAAAATCATGTGCTAGTTAGTTACCCAATTTTCTCCTGCCTCATCACTTGACCAACCACCTTTCACTGTATAATGCATGCACTTGTAAAGTTCAATCATATCACATTCATCGTCGGCCTTCTAAGACTAATCGGCATGAAAGAAAGGAAAAAAGGAAAAAGAAAAACAAAATCAGAATACAAATATAAACATTGCACCAAAAAGGAAAACTTAACACTAAAATATTCATTTCGTTACACTTAAATGGGATTTAATTTATATATCCAACCAAGAAAAACATAATCATACTCATATTTACACGAGCAATTGAGAAACAATTGATGGTACCTCAATTTTGCGCTGCGAAATACTTATCCTTTCGGCAGAAGAGATTTAGATTGATTGCTAATACTTATTGGTTTCCAAAGTTTTTTTGAAGAGGAGATGAAGTTGGTGCTGGCACTGTGGCATCATCTCCCTACACAGACTTCAATTTATCATAAAAAAAAATCCATATTACATCCATATTGTTTACCGGCAACCATCGAAAATGCGAGAAGAACCCAGAATTCCACCTTCTCATTTTCAACCAAACCCACGACGACCAAAGGACAACAGCTCATTTCAAGTTAAGTCCACAATATAACAGAATGCGAAGAGGAGAATTTTTATTATTAACTTAGTAGCCAGCCAATATTCTGGAAACAAAAACAACCATTACATGGCAAAATTATCTCACCAAACACTCTCTCTCTTTTTTTTTAAACCACCAATCCTTCCATAACATAATGGGAGGTTATTCTAAGTACTGTATTATATATTACCTGCATGCAACTTGTATAAAAGATTTTTTAAAAAAACATTCTACTAGTTGTTTTAAAGTTTATTGGATAGATATTTTTAATTAAATATGATTTTTATGTGACTTCATAACTATTTTTAATTATATTATAATATCATATATTTTAATCCAATTATATTTTTTTTTATATTATTATACAAAATCTCAAATTTTCTTGATATTTTAATCATTTTTTTTATTTATTTAATCATTCATAATTAAATTATGAATTCTGATATTCATTTAAGTAACTTTTTTAAGTAACTTCATTTATTTATTAGTTTTTAATATTGATTATAAATTTTTATTTATGAAATATTTCTTAAAATCTATTTATACAATCTATTAATTATTTTAACTTTTTGGTATATTGAGTATAGGTTGATTTTGTAATTATAGAATTAAAGTAATATAAATATATTTTTTAATAGTAGTACATATTAGGTAAAACCATAGTATAATTGTATGGGGTGTCCTCAAAGTCGAATTGAGTGAAATTTAAGATTTAATACAATTATATGTATTCTCAATTTAAAGTTGTGTAGATTCCATGAAATTCTACTGTTCTAAAATTCTATAGAATTCCAACATCCTCAATTCATATTAGAATCTTGTAAATTTCATTAAATGATGAATTTTAATTGGATTCTATTAAATTTTAAGTTAAAAAATACGCTTACATAATTCTACCAAATTCTTGCTTCTTACCATTAGAATCTTATGTAATTCACTTTTTTTTAGTTATTAAAATTTAAATAATATATATTTACACACACACACACACACATATATACCCTATATATTAATGCAAAATCCTCCTATCATATGTGTTTGTTTCTCATGCTTCGTTAGTTTTGAAAAAAAGATTGGTGCTTCGGTGTCATTCGAGCCTAATATTTATCTAATTTAGTATTTTCTTTTTATTATATTTTACCTAGTTTAATATTTTCTTAATATTATATTTTGACTAATTCAATATATTCATTTTATTACATGTTACCTAATTTAATATTTCCATTAACATATTTTGCCTAATTTAATATCTTACTTTTAATTTTCAAATATAAAAATATAAAAATGTTACATCTAATATATATATATATATATATATATATATATATATATAAGTTGAACTAACTGTTATTATAATAAAAGTTGAAATAGTGTTATTAGAATTTTAAGTATTTATTTAAGAAAAACACGAGTTATATAAAGTTATTACAAAAGGAAAATAAATATAATAGAATAACATTAAAAATATATATGAAAAACTATTGTTGCCAAAAATAAAGGAATACAAACAAGATAAAATAAATAATAATAATTTTTACTACGCCTAGGGAAATAAATATTAAATATATTCTAAAATTTTTTGTCCAATCACAATATAATGCATTGATACACACATTATATAACTATACGAATAAGTTAGTGCCTTACGCATAAAAAAAAAAGAAACAAATAATAATAATAAAGTAATATTACATATACTTCAAATTATATATACGACTTTTTTTCAATTGAATTATCAGTGCCATATTGATTCTAATATTTTATATCACATATTCACGTGTCACGCGGTGTTGTACGTTTTACATTTTCTCAAACTCAATTTCCTACGGGTTTCTCAGTCAAGTTTAGGGTATTTTGATATACTTTACAATTAATTTCGTGATTCACGTTAAAAAAAAAAAACTTGAAAATCTTTTATTGTGAAAACTATTATTACTGTAATTAGAACAAATAATATTTTTTTTGTATAAAATTTATTTATTGTGAAAAATAATTTTCCTGTAAATAGAACAAATAATGTTACGATTTGTATGTAATATTTTCAATATTATTTTTTTAATATTTTTAATGAATATTGCTCATTTTCAATTCCCGCATAATATGCGGGTGTGAAACTTGTGTGTGTGAGTGTATATATATATATATATATAATTTTATCACTCTAGTATTTAAAAAATTATTCACTTTATTTTTTTCTATTTTTTTTAAATATAATCAATCTATAAGGAAAAAATGTTCGGGAAAATGAGAAAAATATTTATTTCTTCTCGCAATAGTGTTAAGAATCATCATATTTTAGTATAATATAATATAAAAATTACTACATTAATCACATTATCATACTTGCACATAAAGTATAATGAGATCTTATTATTATATTTATTTATTTTATTTATAAAATCATGGAATATTCTTCTACTTAAGAAAAAAGACAGTTTTAAATTTATATTTCTTATCATTATAGTTTGTTTAGTTTTTTAAATTACTTTTTTCTACTTATTGAGCAGGGAAACATTTCATATTGTAATAAAATTAAAATAAGAGAAAAAATCAATATTGCTGATTTATAAAAATAATTAATTTTAAAATTGATTGTCTGGAAAAGAAAAAAATAATTAATTAAAAATAGGTAAAATAATATTATATTTTTCCCCACTAGTTCATTTTTTTTTATTGATAATCTTGTATAATAAATATTATTATTGCAATTTGTATCTTCTCCTAAGTTGTGATAATTATTCTTGTAAAAAATAGTTATAATCCCACCTATATACTAAACAAAAAGATTTTTATTTTACGTGTCTGTTTAGAAAAGCTTCGGGCTGACGTGTAATTTTCTGGTGGTTCGGATGCTTGCTTGACGAATTTTAAAGGTTTGGAGACTTACTAAATGTAAGAATTCTAACATTATAAGAATTGTAGAAACTTGAAGGAAACTAAAAAAAAAAAATTAATTAATTATTTCATATTCTTTATAAAAATATATATGATTGAAATCATATAAAAAAAAATGAGAAATGAGGCAACAAAGACGAAAAAATTGAAATCAATTAAATACATTCTATTAACTTAAATTAAATTTAAAAATAAAAAATACTAAAATCAGCAATATTATAAAACTGGATATTCATATATTAAGTTAAATAACTATAATATTAATAAAAATAAAATCAAAATATTTATTAATTAAATCAAGATAATGAAAAAAAATAAAAAGAAAATATAAAATATAGGTAAAAAGTCATTAACCAGTCAAATAAATATCAAAAATCTTAATAACTATGTCATAAGTTTGTTACAAATGCACAATTAAAAAAATAAAAGAAGTGAGGCAATAAAGACAAAAAAAAAAAGGAATCGGTTAAATAAATTCTATTTATTTAATTACTCAATTTTACTAGATATTTATTTAAGATTTAACTATAATTTAATTTCAAATGTTTGAGATATATTTTATATTTTTTAATAACTTCTCTGATTTTCTTGAATCTTGTTTTAAAATTTATTGAAAAAATGTTTTTTAATATTTTATATATAATTTTTGAGTTATTTTAATATAAAAATAATTATTTTTTTTCTCGAAAATATAACTTAATATATAATCTCAACAAATAAAGTATAAGTTCCAACAAATATAATTTTTTTTTATAATTTATAAAATATAATAAATAATAATAAATAATATAGAATTCTCTGATAGTATAAATAAAAAAATGGTATGTAAAAACCACGACACTATTTATATAGAAACACCAGTCAATTACATAGTATAAATAAAAATAAATGGTGCAAATAATTAATTAAATAAAAATTTTGGTGTCAAATAATTACTTATACATAAATTTGTGTTAAATAATTACTTAAATACATTAATATTTCTTAGAAACAAATAATAATAAAAAAATGCAGCAGAAACATAAATAAGAAAAGGTAGATAGAGAGCCACGTGGAAGCAAAAAATCACATGCGTATGTACACTTAATTAGTAATATAGTGTGGATTATATTATAACTTTTGTGTTTTGCTTTTATATATTATTTATTTAATTTTTGCTATAATTTATAAACTAGTTATTTAGAGTTTTTTTTAATATATTTATGAAAAGATTGTGTGGTAGTTTTGATTTATATAAGGTTAATAGTGATTGTGATCAGACAAGTGTACAACTATATATTATTTGGAAAATTAATATCAAATAGTAGTTGGTTAAATGGTTTGATTCGTACCTTGTTAACAACTGGTACTATACATTGTGGGTTCAAATCCCATTGGTTTTAATTTGCAATTTTACTTTTTTATTGACATTACTTCTATTATATTTAAATTGCACAAAAGTTCGGGAGCCAAAAAAATAATATTTGAAAGACAAGAGGTTTGAACCCACAATGTTTTATATTGATAGATAGCCCTAACCACACGACCACATGGTCCTAATGTTATATTTTATAAACAAAGAAATATACGTTCAAAAATAAATTTAATCTTTATTTTAACCCTACATAACTTACCAAAAATTCATTTTTTAAGCTTAATACACAAGTTAATACTTCCCATAAATATAAAATAAACACTAGATAACTATTTAATAAATAAAAGAGCAAAAAAAAAAACTAAAACCAAAATATAAAATATTATAATATAATACTAAACAAACCTCAAAACTTAAAATCAGAAAAAAAAAAAAAAAAAACACCAAATAATATTTTAAATTTATATATTTATAAGATAAACTTGTAAAATAAAAAACTTAAAAATATTCTAGAATAATAATATAAGCCTTTAAATTTATAGAGAAAGTTAAATAACACTTAATCATAAATAATCACTTGATGTATTTTAAAAATAAAAAATATAATTGAAACATTATAAAATAAATATCAAAATAAATTAGATAAGAATATAATAAAGTGTGATTAACTTCTAAATAAATATTTTACACACAAAAAAAGGTGTTCACAAGTAGAGATGTTCACAAAAAGAAATTRTGGTAAAGAGATGAGAACTTTTGTAGATAAATATAAAATGTTATAATACGATAATAAATAAATTTCAAAACTTGAACTCAGAAGAAAAAATAATAATCTATTATTTAAAATCATAAACTTATTTAATCAATTTTAAAACTAAGAAACTTGAGAAATATTATATAATAATATTTTTATCGTTAAAAACTGCTCGCTCTGGTTTAATATATAAGTCGTTTAGATTAAAATACACATATTAATAAATGTATATAAAAGACTAATTTGTGCATATTAATACTGCGTTTCTCTCCTCTCACCTCACAAACTTTCTGTCTCTTTCCTCTCTCACCCATAAATCTCGGTTTTTTTAACTTTTCATCTTCAAGCACAAAAACAATCCTCCAAAATTTTAAATTTGGAGCTAACCTTCTTCCCAAATTCCAAATTTGCAGGCAATGATATGTTAAAATTTCATCCAATATTCAAATTTTTCGAGCCAAAAATAATAAAAAAAAATATATTTTTTGAGACAAACTAAGATAAAAAATTTTAAGCACAATGTAAATAAAAACAATAACCAACTACAAGGAGAGGATTTCATCTCAACTATTCAGTTAATTTATAAGTATTTTTTGATGAATATTCTAAAAAATAAATGAACCATATTTTTCTAAAAACAAGGAACCATATTTTTTATGAATATTCTTTAAAAAAAATGAAACAACAAATAAGTTTGATGAATATTAAAAAAAAATAAAGAACCATATTTTGATGAATATTCTACAAATAAAATGAACCATAAGTCTTTTTGATGAATATTTAAAAAATATAAATGTACCCATAAGTTTTAGGCTAAGAAAAAGAAATGGCGGTAGATGTAATATGGAGAAGTGAAAGTGATTGATCAGATAAAGTAATGGCGGTATATGTAACATGGGAAAGTGGAAGTGATTGATTAYATATATTTATTTATAAAGATGAGAGATGGAGGGTATTTGTGGAAATAAAATAAAWTTTTTAACTAAAATGATATTTAATTGAAATAAATTTTAGASGCTAAAACGTCATATAAATAGAACCAGAGGGAGTATAAAGTTAGTTAAATAAACATAGAAAGATAAATATTTAATGGTGAATAATAAGCTGAATAATACTTACATAAAAAAAATTATAGTGATACCAAATGTCATCACCATTTGTTATCAAGTTGTTATTGAAAAATTCACATCCTAAATCTTGATGTGAATGAATAATTCATATTTGTCATCACTAAATAAGACTTTAGTGTCAAAATAATGTTGTCACTAATTTTCTTGAAACGGTGATAACATATGGTGTTGTCATGAAAAGAAACTTATCGTGACACTGGATGTTGTCACCATTTTTCATGGAAATATTAATTACAAAATATAGTGTTGTCATGAATAAAAACTTGTWMTGACACCAAATACCGTCACCATTTATTACTAGTTTGTCGCTAAAAGGTTCTCTCCTACCCAMTTTTTTTCGTCATTCCATTATTGTGACAAAATRRATTTAATCMTCATCAAATATGCGATTTAGTGACAAAATATCAGATCGATGATGACAAAAATAAATATTATCGTCAAAATGTATCTTTTAGTGACAAAATTAAAATTCGTCACTATTGATTAACATATTATGATAAAATTTTATGCGTGGAAAAAAAATCGTCACTAAACATCATATTTCTTGTAGTGTCTTATGATGACCTGAAGTTATCAGGCAGGCTCTTATGACGACCTGTCAGGTCGGCACTCATGCGACCTGAATTCTTTTGGTCGCTCTACTCTATCATGCCCCCTAAACTTAGATGAGGCCAGAGGCAGAACTTGAAGTTGACTTCTTAACTGGGTGAAGAACTGGTTGCTCAAAGGTTTAGTTAGTGAATCTGCTATCTAATAAAAGGATGGAACATGATGTACTTTCAGCTTGTTTGCAACAACCCGATCTCTGACAAAATGAAAATAAATTTCAATGCGCTTGGCTCTAGCATGGAGAACATGATCGCTCACAAAAGATATGGTACTGAGATTATCTACCCAAACTGCTGGACTTGAGGGAGTTTAACCTTTTACTCAGAAAGGAGAGCTTGAATCCAAATTAATTCTGTTGTTGTGTGAGCTAAGCTTCTGTATTCAGTTTCTGTGCTTGACCTGGAGATAGATGATTGCTTCTTGGAGCACCAAGAGATGAGATTTTGTCCAAAAAAGACACATAAACCAGTAACTGACCTTCTGTCATCTAGGTCGCATGCAAAATCACAGTCTGAAAATCTTGTCAAATGTACATCAGACTATTTTGTAAATTAAATGCCATAGGTCGCAGTTCCTGTTAGATATCTCAGGATCCCTTTAACTGCTCTCCAATGAGTATGAAGGGTATTTTGCATATACCGACACACTTTTTTTACACTGAAGGCAATGTCTGGCCTAGTTATTGTTGCATACTGGAGTGAGCTAACTATACTTCTATAAAGGGGTATATCAACAGTGGGAGCACCATTATGCTTGGACAGGATAGATGATGTGACCATAGGAGTGGGTGTTGGTTTGGCCTCAAGCATCTAACCTTTATTAAGTAACTCTTTGATATACTTAATCTTTGAGAGATTCATGCCAATTTTTGTTCTGTGTACCTAAAACCCTAAGAAATTATGGATCTCTCCTAAGTCTTTAAGAGAGAGAAATGTGTGCAACTGAGTAATGACCTGGGAGATGGATGAAGTATTATTTCCAATTATCAAAATATCATCTATGTAGACTAGAAGCCAAATACAAGAAGTGCTTGTGATTTTGTATTACAGAGAGTGATCAGACTTGGAGTTTGAGAAGCCAAGAGTATGCATAACTTGTTTGAGCTTGAGAAACCAGGCTCGAGGGGCCTGTTTGAGGCCATACGGGAATTTTGCTAGTTGGCAGACATGTGTTGGATAAGAAGGGAGTTCAAACCCAGAAGGTTGTGACATGTATAATTCTTCATCAATTTGTCCATGAAGGGAAGCATTATTAATGTCAATTTGCCTAACAGACCAGTCGTAGTGAGTGGCTAAAGATAACATAATCCTTATTGCAGTAGGCTTAACCACTAGACTGAAGGTTTTTGAGAAGTCAATGCCAGCAGTTTAACTATAACCTTTTGCCACTAGTCTAGCTTTGTATCTAGCAATACTTCCATCAGCATGTCTTTTGAGCTTAAAAATCCATCTACAGTCTATGATGAACTTGTTGGATGGAGTAGGTACAAGAGTGTAGGTTTTGTTGTGAAGTAAGGCTTGATATTCAACATCCATGGCCTGTTTCCAAAGAGGGTGTGAGAGTGCCTCCTGAAAAGAGGTAGGTTCCTGTAATTCCAAGGCATGAGCAGTGAAGGCCCTTGGTTTGAGATGGCCTATTTTTGACCTGGTAACCATATGATGTTTCTTTTGTGCTGCAATTGCATTGTTAGTAACAGAAATAGGTGGAGAACAATTCACAAATGGAAAATTTACACACAAGGGAATTATAGTGTGAGTAGAGTCATAGGAGATGGACACAGGTTGATGAGATGATGAAGGTGTATATGATGGTGAGTGAGTGTGAGAAGGAGGACTTATAGGTGCTTGATTGTAATTGGGAGATTGAGTACGGAGAGGAGAGTGACTGTGATCATCAGTGTTAGAGTTGGATATGGGTGAGGCGATTTTGGAGGTTGTATCTGACTTTAAAACTGGAGGTCCTAGGTGATAGAAGGAGGAGGATTATTCTTGAGTAGGAGTGTATGGCAAAGGGAAATTCACTTTCATCAAAGATGACATCTCTAGCGATTATGACCTTGCCATTTGGTAAAAGAACTTCGAAACCTTTATGTTTAGCTGTGAAGCAAAGAAAGGTGCCTGGTAAGGATTTAAGTTCCAGTTTGTGTTTATTTTAAGGTCTAAGATTGGGATAGCACAAGCAGCCAAAGGTCTTAAGAGAGCTGTAGTTAAGTTTATGACCATGCAACTTCTGAAGTGGAGACATATATTTGATGGACTTGACTGATAATCTATTTAGAATATAAAGTGCAGTGCTGAAAGCATCATCCCAGAATCTAAGTGGAATGTGAGCATGAGTCATCATTGTTAATCCTACTTCTACTATGGTTCTGTGTCTTTGTTCAGCTAAACCATTCTGAGCTGGAGTATATGGACAATGCCAGAATCATGAAAATTTGAGTGAGATTCCTGAATTCCCCACACCAGTCACTTTGTATGGATTTGATTTTATATGAAAGTTGGTTTTTATCAAGGTTTTTAAAATGAATGAAAGTAGTTTTAACATCGGACTTGGCCTTTAAAAAATAGATCCATGTAAATATGGTGAAGTGATCTATGAAGCAAACATAATAGTGTGAGCCAGTGGAAGATGTAACAGGAGATGGTCCCCAAACATCTGTGTGGATGAGTTCTAATGGTGTGGTAAATGCAGATTCAGAATTAGTATAAGGTATAGCATGGCTTTTAGACTACAAACAAGAACCACAAGGATATTTATTTTCATTAACAATAAAGGGAACATTATGACATTTCATCACTTTGATTATAATATCATGAGAAGCATATCCTAATCTGGAATGCCACAAATCCAGATTCTTGACTTATTATCTTGAGCTAAGATAGATGAGAAGGTGGAAACACTAGAGGGTATCACTTGTTTAGGTGCAGGGGACTTGATACATTGAACATCAAAGCTGTAGAGACCATTCTTAAGAGAACCTCGGAGAAGCACTTGGTGTGTAGCTTGATCCTTAATAAAACAAAGATTGGGATGAAACTCAAAAAATACAGAATTATCTCTAGAGAATTGTGACACACTAAGAAGGTTTTTGGTGATTTTTAGAACGTTTATAGATTTTTCAAGATAAAGGATTTTGAGTGAGGTTTTGTGAGTAAAGAGTTGCCAATATGTGAAATGTACAAACCTGTTCCATTACCAACTTGCAGCTTTTTGTGGCCTTAAAATTATATGTCGATGTTGAGGTTTGAGAGTTCATTGGTGACATGATTAGATGCACCAAAGTCTGCATACAAAAAGGGATCACTGCTAAAATCTGAAGAGGCCAACATTGCTGAATGAGAGGATGTGCTTGTCTGATTAGAGAGATCATTGCTTGTTTGAGTTGTCTGTGCTTGCATTTATATTTGAGACTGCATATTAGTAGGTCAAGGTTATAACATTTGTCTGTAGTATGATTAGACAACCCACAAACCTAGTAAACAGTTCTGTTTTTGTTGTTGTTCCTGTAGCCTCTGCCCCCTCTACCTCTGTAGCTGTTGTTCCTGCCTCTTCCTTTATAGCTATTATGATTATAGGTAGGTGGCCTATTTAGAGAGTTTTTGTAGTTCCTTTGGTTATTATTGCTCTGTGTGGCTACATTGTCCACTGGTGCAGATCCATCAGTGTTGATGATATTAGATGTATAGATGTTATTCAGATTGTAGGGCTCCGCTCTAGAAGTAACATCTACAACAACAGGATTATAACCAGGTCTTAGACCTCCCAGGATATGCAAGATATAATTTTGCTCAGATATTGGTTCTCCAGCAGTGCCCATGGCATCACAACAGGATTTGACTTTGCCCAGGAATTCTCTAATAGAAAGATTGTCTTTTTTAAGAGTCTGAAGCTGAAATTTGTACTGCATAAGTCTGGCTCTTAACTGACTAGAAAAATTAGACTCTAAGGCTTTCCAAATTCCTCTGGCTGTGTTTTTGCCAACCACCTTAACCAGAAGGTTTCAGATAAAGAAGAAAGTAGCTGAGAGGCAAGTAGTTGATCTTGCCTCATCCAGATGATATATTTTGGGTTAACTGTGATTTGAGAGGTTTAGACATAGTAATTGTCTATGCAGGTGGTGAATGGTTATTTGAAATGAAAGATTCAAGGTTATAACATTTAATTGTAGTCAGGACCCACTGCATCCAAAGAAGGAAATTAGTATCAGTGAGTTTGATGAAAATGAGTTGGCTTTGGAGTTATATAAAGTTGGTGGTAGGTGCCATTTCTATTAATCGAGGTATTTGTTTGCCTTGTAGCATTATCATCTGTTGTGACTTTTTTTTTTTTTTTTGCAAAAGGTATTTAACAAAAACAAAGAGGAGGGAGCATCAGAGACAGGCTAACCTTGCTTTGATACCATGATAGAACGATAGTGAGCTCTTAGCGAGCATATAAAGGTTAAGGCAAGCACACGAGCTTTCTTTAGAAACTGTTGAATATATTAATGTATTACATTCATTTGAGAAGTATGCAACTATTTATAGCAATACGCCTAACTATAGTAAACCTAGAATATGTGGCTAAAAATATTACAGTACAACCTGACAATGACTACCTAGAATGAGTGGATAATATTGCTACAGTACAATCTGATAGCTGAGCTACAGCAGGCTAGATGTACTGAATTAGGCTGACATCATCTGATGTAGTGTAGGCTCCAAGTAATCACAACGAGCTATTATGAAGATCTGAAATTATCAAGCGGGCTCTTATGACGACCTATCAGGTCGGCACTCATGCGACCTGAGTTCTTGTGGTCGCTCTACTCTATCAATACTTACGGAAAATGCTGACGGGCAGAAATCCGTCAGCATATGCTGACGAGTTGTTGAGGAATTACCTTTGTTGACAAAAAATACTGAAGGGCAAGAAGCCGTCAGCATATGCTGACGGGTTACTATGCTGGCGTGTTTGCTGACGGGTATAGGCCATCAACATATTACTGACAACCTATACCCGTCAACAATATATAGTTATATTAATCATTTATAAATATTATATATATATATATATATATATATATATATATATATATATATATATATAATTATTTAGAGAGATGTATAATAAATATAAAAATATAATATATAATAAGTTTCAATAAATATTAATATGTATTTATAATAAATATTTCTCTAATTAAAAATATAAATGTTTGTAATTTTCTTCTACTTATATATAATAATATCATATACCTATAATATCATTATTCATAAATATAATATATAAATAAAAATTCTAATAGTTTATTCTAATATTTTATTTATTATTATCTAAATATATTATTATTTTTAACTTTATATATATAAAATAAATTTCAATAAATATTATTTATTTATAATATATTTTAAAATAATATTATATATTTATAATATAATTATTTACTTATAATATAAAATATATAATTATATTAATCATTATGAATTTAACATAATATCTATAATCAATTAATTATAAATATATTATAATTATTATATATTTATAAATAAAATTATATATTTATAATAATTATATATCATTATATATTTATAATATTTATTTTATATATATTATAATATATATTTATAACATATATTATATATAATAATATTATATATTTATATATCATTATGCATAAATATAATCTATATTTTCAAATATAATATAATTAATTATAAATATAAATTATAAATAAATTTAAATATCTAATATATATTAAAAATATATAAATCTTCACATGTAATTACCTTGGCGAGACGATAACACCGCTCCTCTATTTACAAGAGATCGCAGGTTCGAATCTCAGTCGCGTCATATGTGGGATTTAAATTGATGCTGGTTAGGTTGGGCTGTTGAGGGTTGTGGGTCAGGCCGACGGGCAGGTTGGCTATGCCTGCCCAAATAAAATATTATTTTTATAATATTCTATGAAAATGCTGATGACCCCAATGCCCAGGAGCTTTGCTGACGGCCTATACCTGTCAGCAAAACCCGTCAACATTTACTGACGGATAGGATAATCCCTTCAGCATATACTTAGTGACGCCAAAAAGCTGACGAGTAGAGCCCGTCTACAAATATAATACTGACGGGTTTGCTGACGATTCTGCCCATTAGCATTCGACGAATTCTTTATAGTAATATATTTTAGCTATTGAAATCAAATAAGAAATTCTAGCTAACATAATACAATACATCACATGAGAAATAAAAAGTGTGGTTAAAATAAAGCTTTAAGAAAAAAAAAATCCAATGCCTATGCCGCCTAGGCTCGATTTTCTACCCAACAACCTGACAGTTTACTTTTCCCACTTAATCAAAATTTCTAAACACTTACTTTTTATTTTATAAAAGTTCGTCCGCAAGAGAACGGAGCGATTGTAAGTGGTAAGTTTGACTCGAGTCGAATCTCTCGAGTAAGACTAATCGGAGGTAATTCTCGTGTTTGATTCATGAATAAGAAAATAAAGAAAATGTTATTCTAAACACGCGGTTGAATTGTGGCTTCAGAAGTTTTAATAACTAAGACAATGATTTAAACGACAAGCAATGAAATCAAAAACTTTGGAAAGATTAAGAAGACGGGGGTCTAGGGCTCTAGAATCGTCTCCACGATCAATTGACATTTTATCGAACACTTAATCTACGAGTTGGGGTTGTCAATCCCAACTTGTAAATTGAACACCCGACAATCCCAATTGATGGTTCTAAATGATTCTAAGCACTAGACCCGTGAATCTTAACCAACAATCATCAACAAATTCAATAACACAAACCCAAAACGAACAAGAACACGATTAAATATAAAAAGGTTAAAATAGGAAAATAATGGAAAATGAGCTTGAAGATCATCAATTAGAATCATATGAATTTTTAGGAATTAAACACTTAAAATCACAAAAATTGCAATAAAACTAACCACCAAATCAAAAACATCATAATCTCAACAAGAACACATAAACAAAGCAACACAAATTTGGAATAATAAAACAAGGGAGATTGAAAGCTTACTAATTGAAATGGAAAGTTTCATCGTTCAAGTGATAATAACACGAACGCTGCGATTCTAAGAATAAAGCTAAGATTCGATGTTTGAAAATGTATGAAAGAAAGAAATGAAGAACACATGAGAGAGTTTGGGCTGTCAAACCCTAGGTGGGTTCAAAAGCCTTTGTTTCTAAAAAGAGAGGTTTTATTTAAAAGGTTGAAAGTGAGGGCAAAATAGTTATTTTGCTCAAGATGACAAAAAATGGCCTAACCACCGATGCTGGAAAATGGCCCCGTCGATGGCGCGTCAATGACGCATCGATGGCATGGCGACTCTGCGTCGACGACGCGTCGATGGCGCATCGATCGATGGTTGTGCTTCGCGGATCCAAGTCTTGTTTTCGTCAAATCGAGTCAGCTGTGATCCTCGGGAACGCTCATAGGCTTGATCAACTGTCCTAAAACAAAGAAAAGAAAAATAACATTAAAATCTACGAAAAGTAAAAGAGAAATATAAAAAATACTAAAAAGCTACGAAAATGCAAAATAAGGAAAAATGGGACAAAATACGACTAAAACTCGACTAAAGCATACACGAAAAGAGACAAAAACACACGAAAATCACACTTAAATATGTACAAATCACCCACCAATTTGAACACAATGGTCTCAGTCTTAGGGGCGTTGTCTAATCCTTAGGTGCCCGCGCGCAGGTTAATATTTACAATAATGGTTATTTAAATAACTATTTTTAGAATATACTTGTTGTAAAAATTATTTATTATAATTTCAAATATAAATTATATAAAATCAAGTATGAATACCACTTGAAATAAAATAAAATAAAATAAACTAAACTATATAAAGTAGAAAGGCTGACCTGGAGGAGTCACGACACTTGACGTTGTCCTAAGATCGTGATGGTCTCCCTCCGTGCAGGTTTTGAGGATACATCACCACCCCCAAGATAAAACCCAAGAAGGTCACAGCCGATGTCTTCTATTGTGAGTACGATCACAAGAAAACTATTGAATACGACCTTATCACGTTGCCTAAAATATTATAAAAGAATGCAAGAGTTTGTTTGTATGTTTGTATGCTTGTGAGTGTGTGTTGCTAGACCCTTAGGTACTCCTATTTATAGTTTTAGGTTATAGTTGGAACATCAAAATTCAAATGCAAAATAATGATCTTATGGGGGGTGTTACAAAAATAAAATGTAGGTTACAAAAATTAATAATAAAATTGACTTTGAAGTTTTAAAACATTAAAATCATAAAAACACCCCACACTTAAAAATTCAACATATATATAAAATAAATTATAGTGGGCAATGATGCGACCAAAAATATTATTTTGAATTGATACCTTTATTTCCGTGTCTTCCAGCTACTTTATCGCCTACTTTGATTTTACGTTTCTGTGAAATATATACATGAATTATTTCTGGCTTATAACTAGAACCTCCCATTTTATGGATCCACTTCACATCAATAACCCGACCCCTACCACCTATAGGTAGTTTTAAACAAGTTTCTTTTGAAGTAGATACCTGAATGCCAAGTATGGCTCGTAACAATCTATCTTCGGGGGCATACGAAGATTCTTTCACCATTTGGAGCATTTTTATTGGATAACAGGTAGTTTTGAATTTCTGGATTTATTCGAAATATTCAATAACTTGATTTATTATCATGAAGTCAATTTTCCTTTTTGTGCTTCAAGAATAGGGGGTACTAGCCTCAAATATGAAATCAGCGACCTGACAGACCTCTAGAGATCTCCTGGTGACCTGATAGATCTCCAAAAGGCTCTTAGCAACCTGTATAAACTGCAAAACAGAACCCAACCAAGGCAGAGGATGGCCCTGGCGTAGGCCCTCCGATTCCTAAGCTAGATTATGGCTTAAGAGATAGGCGCAAGCCTTTTAAGTGAGAGAGATCTCAAAAATGTAGGATGTGAAATCAACTTAGAGTAAAAGTGAGATCTGTGTCCTCTTTGTATCGACAAGAGACAAAGTATAAGAGACGTCTTCATAGACGTGTTCCCAAGAGACAAGATACGTGTTCCCAATCTAAGGTCCTCGTCACCTGTATAAGAGCTCGCTTCTCCTAAAGGAGGTCTCCTATAGGAGAGCTCGCCATAAATTTCGTAGCTTCCGTGATCCATGATAATTAGAGATTAGAGAATAATATGAGCTCCGTGATTGGAGTTATGTATGATTCGTACGTTTTTGTTATGAATCCGTATATAATCGAGTCTTGTTTTAGTCTTTTTATTATCTTTTTCGGGTTAAGACTAGGATGAATTGCATCATTTTGCACTTTTTTGTTTCCTTAATTAACTTTCTGACTTGTTGATCGCTAATCGGTCCAAATGAGAGTAATTTTGTGTTTTTCTCATACAGCTAGAGCGCCCGGTGGATCCAAGGTACAAAGATAGAAAAAGCGACGCTCAAAAGTAGCCCAAAAGGACACCCACCGATCGGACAGTGTATACCTCCGATCGGACTAACTGATGACAAGCACACCGGCCGAACAAACTTGCGCACCGATCGAAGCAGCAGACAGTAGCCTTTGTCCGATCAGACAAGACCTTCATCCGATCGGACATGTACGTTACGCATGCAGATTTTCGGAAAATTTCAGTTACGAAACGGTCAAAGCTTGCTTAAAAACACGAGAGGAAGCTAGGGTTCGAATTATTCCGCCTTGGAGACCTTTTGGAGGCTAGAGACACCCTAGAACACCAAAAAAGGTTGAGAGACTTGACACATCTCTCACACCTCTAGTATAAATCCGTACGATGCCGTATCAAGGTTCGATTCGCAGCAGCCAACGTTCTTCGCTAGGATTCTGGGTTTGTGACAAGCCTCAGGATTCTACACATTTCTTGGAGTGCACTCGTTCATCATATTCATGCGTTGAACTTTTTTCAACGATTAGTAAATTCCGAACTCGTAGCTTTGACGTTTTCGTAATAGTTTAATTCGGCATTTGTTATGAATAGTTGGAAAAGATGTTAAATGATGTTTCGTTGATCGCTAGTTAGAGTATTGCTTATTCGTAGTTTTGTTATCGTGTTTTGGGAATTGATATTGGTTGAGCAATTGTTTTGGATTGAGAATCAAGCTGGGATTGATTTAGTTACACTCTTGAAGCATCTTAAGTATTTGAATTATTTCAGAACTTGTTTGGTATTTAAAATGATTTAGTATGCTGCGTGATGATAAAATTGTTTAGTGATTCGATTGATAATCGTAACCGTTGTTTACAATCGCTATAATTATGTTTAGTAGTTTGAATTTGAATTACAATAGTCGCTTTTCTTATAACTTGTCGAGAGGTTGACGCCCTCGAGACAAGAAGAGTTCACTTTTGATTTATTGAAATAGTATCATTTTCAAAACCCCAATTGATCGTGTGTTTTAGATAAACTTGTGATATTAGTATAATAAGCATCGTTAAATCTGATTCCCATTCCTCGAGAGATCGACCCGAGTTAACTCACCAGTCTACAAGTGACCCCCGTTCTCTTGAGGGTGAACTTAAACCCTTTTCAAACGTAGATGCGTATTAGTTAGCCGGTAATTAATTTTGAAAGGAACACAAAAGTTTGGCTCAATGTAATAAGAGCATGTAAGGGCCTGAGAGATCATGAGATTTAGGGCCTCAAAGATGAGCATCAGAGCGTATGATTGAGATTCGAGAGCATGAGGGGTTGTAGAAGTTATCAAACTTGTGAAATAAGAGCCTGAACCCCCTATGTATAAGATTATTGAGACTTGTCCACCAATCAATAGATTCCTTCATAAGGTTGGATTAAATCTCCTAATTATGCTCAATATCCATAATAAGAAAATACTCCCATATTAGAATTTTTAGTTTCCATAATTCCATAACAACCATAAAAATATATTATTACCATGCTGGCATCCTGTCGGGACTTAGAATATTCCACCCCTTTTGTCACGTTTTTACCATATATAATCTAGTCGATATTTGATGTCATATTAGGCAACTAGATACTATTTAATAGGTGCAGGAGCCTTCCGGGCTTCGGCCTACACTTAATGTTGATGATTTCCATTTGAGAGAATCATAATGGACTACGCCTTGAATTAGGACCATTTATACATCACCCACATAGTATCAACATTAGTCTTTGTTCAAGCGGGTTAGCGCTATTAAAGGCCATGCGCTCTGATCTTGATTCTCATGACTCTCTAGGATTCACCCAAACCCGTATCCACGACCTCATGGCAACTCTCATTTAGGTGAAGCCTCCAAGGGTATGTGTGATATATACCCTGCAGAATCCCCACCTCGATTTCATTAAGGATCATAATCCAACCTAACATCACACAATATATATAGCACTATCACTGTAAGGATGAGAAAGTTAGCACTTTTATAAAGTAGTGCTAATTGAGTCACGCAATACAGGTTATTTCTACATATTGAACCTTCTCCATGAGTTCTTCAATCACTTATTAGAGTAGATTTGTCCTTATTTTTATTAGATTTTTAGTTCGTTTTTCTATTTGTTTTTGGTATAAGTTGGATGATTTAAGCTTAATTCCGTATTTTTATAGTTCCGACTTATTTTACCGTATTTTAATCGTAATTGATGCAAATAGGTGATATTTCGTTGTTTTTCACCTTACAGCTAAGTAACCGGAAGAGTTCAGCGTGCAATAGACGAAATTCGATGTTCAAGAATAGGAGAACGGGCTTTCCGGTGAAACGAGTAGCAAAAGATCGAGAAACGAAGACAGACGCTCTGTCACGTCGACTGGCTCGAGCGTCGACGCTCCGTCGATGCGAGCCATGATCCGCGTCAGTCGACGCAAGGCCGACGCACTGCCGACGCTACATTCTGAAGTGTCGATTGAAGGGGCATCAGTCGACGCAACGTCGACGCAACATTCTGAAGCGTCGATTGAAGGGGCGTCAGTCGACGCAAGGTCGACGCAACTTTCTGAAGCGTCGATCCATGACCGCATCAGCCGACGCACCCGAACATCCGACGCGCACACCCAGGCAGCAACGACGCCGAGCACCAGCGCACGTCAGTCGATGCACCGTTGACGCGATGACCCAGAATTCGGATTTAGGGTTTCTTGTGCGCCAATTCATGAAATAACTATATAAACCCTTCATATTTTGGATTAAAGAGAGAACCACGACCCAAAACACTTACCTAGGGTTGAGAAACCTATTTTCAACACCCTACAATATATTTTCAAGATCTACGTCGAAGATTCAAGATCCGAAACACCAAGACGAAGACGTTCGTTCAAGTTCCGATTTTTCGACGAAGAGCAACCACCAACAACCCGATTTCCCAGCAATATTTCAGCACCTTTAGCTACTTAATAAGTCATCTAAACTCTAGTTATTCTTAGTTCAATTCTAGATAATTTATGTTTAATTATTTCGTTTGAGTTTTTAGTTTCGTTTATTTATTTTGAATCGTTTGAACCGTTGAATCGCTGAGCCTTTGAACTTTAGAATTTCATTTTTAATATTAATTAGTTGCTGCGTTTATTCTCTTGTTCATGATTGGTGATGATTTGTTCATGATTAATTTAATTATTACTTTAGTTGATAATTGGTTATTTCTATGTTATTGCTTGAGAGTTTTGAGATTGATCTTGTTCTTGATGTTAGATTTAGTTCATAGTAGTTTGATGCATGCTAGTTAATTAATTTAGAATTTATTTGCTTTAAAATACCTAGATTAATAATTCTTAGATAATTTAGTTTCAAGCTTAGGTTAAATTAATTAGTTAATCGTAATTAGTTGATGCTTTTAAATTTATTAGTAGTTGATAATTTTCAAAAACCAAATTTATACAAGTTCTCGTGTTAAACATTGTGATTAAACAAACATTAAAAATTCCGAACATCAGTCATTGAGAGACGACTCGAGTTAAGCTTGTCAACCTATACGCGATCCCGTTCTCTTGCGGGCAAGCTATTAAATTTCTGACAATTATTTATAAAGTAGGCACACACAAAAGCTCGAATCAAAAATTTGTGCCGTTGCCGGGGACTGAAATAGGTTTTGATAATGTTTGTTCGTGTTATTTTATGCTTTTCCGTATAAAGGCTCTTTGTTTGCCACTCGATGCGTTGATGTTGTTTGTTGTTGATGCTAGGACGTCGAAGTCTTAAAAACGAACTTGCTATATATATAGACAACATCGAACGAGTTGGGAGACCGAGAAGACTCTTTCATTCCCCCGACGCAATTAATCGTAAAACAAATTCGGCCAACATGTCAAACACTACCCCTATCGGAGACCGAGGACCAGGAGGAAGAGGAGGAGGACGAACGAATGGTGGCCAAGGGCAAGGAAATGACAATAATACCCCTCTACGATACCAACCATATGGGATGCCGCCCACCGATGATCTAAACTTTGGAGACCCACAAGATGATAATCGTCAAGGAGATCCACCGATTCTTGATCCTAATCACGCGCATAACGACGAAAACAACCAGAGGATCAATAACGAAGAGAATTAAGAAGGAAACCAGTTCCTCAACGATCCAAACAACGGGGAGCCCCAAGGCCAATATAATAGTCAAGCAGTGATTCCAGAAAATCAAATCAACCGTCCACAGCACTTTAGGAATCGAGCGGAAGCTCAAGCATACAACGCTCGTGCAAACGAGGAGTTCTTACGCAACCAAGTTGGTAATGGCGGGCCCCAGCCCCAAAACAACCAACAACACAATGAGAATGTAAATCGGGAACGAGCACCGAACCGTTTCCAAAATAGACGAGGAGGACGACAGTACAATAATGGTCAAGACGATGATACACTGGACGATGAATATGAGGATGAAAACGAGTTTCATGAGGATGATTATTATGAGGATGGGGACAATTTTGGAGGAAGACGTGCGAATTTTGGAGGAAGACATGCCCCTCGATATCAAAACATACAAAAATAAGGTGATCTCGCATGTCCAACCATTGGACCATATAGCTCAGCGATAGTTTTAGGCAAAGCGGCTAGGAACTACAACTTGAGGACCGACGATTTGAATAGACTACCTTCTTTCTATGGTTTGCCGAATGAAGACCCACTCGAGTTCGTTCGAGAATTTTACATAGCACTATCTGGGATTCAAGATCGAGGACTCAGTGAAGGACAACTTAGAATGAGATACTTCCCTAGTACCCTGAAAGACAAAGCGAAACGATGGATTAATCAATTATAACCTAACTCCCTAACAAATTGGGGGATGGTTTACAAGAAATTTGTGGGAAGATTTTACTCAGCCCAAACGACGACAAATTTGAGGAGGAAAATTTCAAACTTCGAGCAATTGGATGGCGAATTGTTTCACGAGGCATGGGATAGTTTTAAGGAGCTCCTAAATGCATGTCCACACCATGGTAACAATGACGAGATGGCCAACAATTACTTTTATGAAGGATTATTGCCGAATTTCAAGCAACAAGTGGAAACACGAGCAGGAGATTTCGGGGGGTTAACCGCGGAGGAAGCACGAGAACTTTTTGAATTAATAAGTGACAAGTCAAGGCAAACAAGTTCAAGGCCTCAAAAACTTAGAGTGAATGAGTTTTCAGTTGCGCGAGCGGAGGATGACAAGATCAATAAACTTACAAAGCAAGTGGAGTTGTTGACGAACATGATGATGAAGCAACAATCGCAACCTTCACAAGAGACATGTGGAATTTGTGGAGCATTTGGACATGGAGCGAATGTGTGTTCGGTGACTTTTGACGATGAATCAAACATAGAGGTCAACGCCGTGCAAAATTTCCAACACAACAATTCTGGGCAGAAACCCACAAACCAATTTCAGGCACAGCGTGATTCTCCTTTTTTCAAGTGGGGTCCTGAGAACCCACATTATGCGCCGATAAAGCCACAGACCGACCCACGATACCTTCCTTCACCACCACCGCCTACGAAGGGGCAAACGTCAAACCCGGTTAAACCAAATGATCAATTGTTAGTTTGGCTACAAAATCAAGTGACTAAGACGCTCATTAATAGAGAGGGACTTGTAAAAGTGAATGCAAAGATAGACGACCTCTCAAAAAAGGTGAATAGTATTGACAGTCTCTCTAGGATAGTGCATGATCTTGCTAAGTGTGTGGAGAGGATTGATAGGACGATAGGACAATTGGCGGCTGACATTGCGAGATCAAATAAGGAAAATGACAAGTTTCCGAGTCAAACGGAGCAAGCCTCATCGATTAAAGTCCTACGAAGTGGAAAAGTGATCGATAATGGAGTCGAGATAAATGACGGAGGGGATGAAGAGATGGCGGAGAGTCCAACACCGGCATCGCCAAAGGGAGATGAATCCAAGCCTATAGAACAATTGCATAAGACACTAAACCCTTACATTCCGGGATCTTTGAAGGGGAAGCTCACAAACAAAACTCTCACTTCGCCGATAGTCGAAAAAGTTCCATTTCCAAGCCGCCTTCGACCAGCAAAAGATAATAAGAAGTTCATGGAGCTTTACAACTTGCTGAAGAACGTCAACATCAACCTTCCTCTTTTGGATGTGATCAAAACGATGCCGGAATATGTGAAGTTCTTCAAGGAGCTTGCTACAAGACATATGCGTTCGGAGACAAATCAGAAAGTTCCTCTAACGAAGGAGGTGAGTGCATTATGCAAGCAACCACTGCCTACGAAGGAGAAGGACCCTCGAAGCTTTTGTGTCAATATTACATTGGAGAATGGGCAACAAGCGCGCGGAATGCTTGATCTTGGCGCGGGAATTAACTTAATGCCGCACTCCCTTTATAAGCAATTTGATTTAGGACCATTGAATCCGACAAGGATGTGTCTCCAATTAGCGGATCGTTCAATTCGCCAACCATTGGGAATTGTAGAAGACGTTTTGGTGAAAGTAGGTGAATTAATAATACCAGTTGATTTTTTAGTTTTAGATGTTGGAGAGATGTCGAGTGAGGACAAGGGGCATACTATTCTTTTAGGCCGTCCATTTTTGTCTACCTCCCATGCGGTGATTGATGTGAACAAAGGGAGGATGAGCATGTCTGTTTTGGGAGAGATGGTTACTTTTTCTTTGCTAGATGTGAATAATTGCCCTGCGCCATTGATGGAAGAACAAGAATGTTCGTTCGTTGACCCGGTAGATGCATGCGTCCTAGATCTTAAGAGCATAATGGTTTTGGACGAGATGATCGTCGAGGACGACAATGATTTTCTTAGCAGGGAGGAGGTAGCCGAGCTATTTGGTATTGATTTTCGTGATATTGGAGCGGACCTTGCGATTATGGACCCCAACGAAGCATTTGAGAAGGAGTTTCAAGCGAGTGACATGGTGGAATTAGGTGATCCACCGCAAGTCGAGTATTGATCGTTGAAACACGTCGAGCATGCGACGTAAAATGTTGCGCTTCTTGGGAGGCAACCCAAGCGTTAGTTTTTCTTTAATTTTTATTTTGATTTTTTTTTTAGTTTATTTCTGTTTTTATTGTGTCAATTGTCGTGGTGCGTTTATGTGTGTTTTAATGTGCAGAAAATCCGATTTTATGATTTCATCTCCGCCGGTCGAGGTCGCAATCCGACCCAATTTAGCCGCAGTCCGGCAACCTTTTGATGAGCCGCAATCCGGCGGATTCAATTCCACACGATGTGCCACCGGGCACTTGCGCGCAACACAATTGACTACAATCGTTTTTAATTAAAGACAATTCCAATCACGAGTTCAAGACGAAGGATTATTGCACAAACATTTTGGAAAGACTCAACTATCGATTTTTCAGGGATGTTTTCTTATCTCCCTTGCTTTTATTTTCTTTATATTTATGGCAATCAGGAGTTTGCCACATTTTTTAAGAGGGGGATGGTTGAGTGTGAATTATAGTTGAAATTTTTGCAAATTTAAACTTTTTCGTGGGTTTGTAGTGCTAGATTTTACGTGATTGATCACTATTTCTGCGCTGTATTGTGTTTGTATGGCTTGCCTGTCAAAGTTAGCTAAGTATGATTTGAGGCTCTAGTCTTTTGAGCGTGCATAAGTGCATGAAGTTTTCAAAACTTATTATTTATATATTGTAAAATGGTGCTTATACGCAATTGATTTCGCAAAACCTTAAAAGTAGCGTCAATTCAAAACTTTTTCATGCAAAAAGTCTGTTAGTAGCCTGAGTGTTTATCATCTTTGCATGTGCTTGAATGAGTTTCTGATTTGATATCTCTTTGAAACCGCTGTGTGTAGTTGATTTTGAAAATGAGGTTAAGGCACAGAAAAAACCTATTCTAGCCATATCCATAAATTTTTAGCCACTATAAATTCTGAATGAGCCAATCATAGCCAAATTATCCATGCCTATAGCCTTGAGTGATTTTATTGAATCAACCCCTACTAACCCATTAAAAGCGTGGGGTAGGAGTTCATTATTTTTATTGGTTATTAGTGTTTTGGGATTTTTATTAGGAATTTGTGAATTATTGTAATTAAGGTCCACCATCCTTCATTAAAAAAATAAAAGAAGGAACCCCATAAAAAAAAGAATAAAATGGGATATATAAAA
>BMAC01000248.1:777285-830314 GCA_014905375.1 Phtheirospermum japonicum | reverse complement strand
TTGACGTTGCGTGACTTGTACCTATATTTTCAAAATTACGTGTGTAGCATAGCACGACTCTTTGCTTGAACTTATTTTCATTCTAGTTATACTTTGAATTTATCGTTTGTTCGAGGACGAACAAACCAATTAAGCGTGGGGTAGTTGATTAGAGCAGACTTGTCCTTATTTTTATTAGCTTCTCAGTTCGTCTTTCTATTTGTTTTTGGTATAAGTTGGATGATTTAAGCTTAATTCCGTATTTTTATAGTTCTGACTTATTTTACCGTATTTTAATCGTAATTGATGAAAATAGGTGATATTTCATTGTTTTCCACCTTACAGCTAAGTAACCGGAAGAGTTCAGCGCGTAATAGACGAAGTTCGATGTTCAAGAATAGGAGAACGGGCTTTCCGGTGAAACGAGTAGCAAAAGATCGAGAAACGGAGACAGACGCTCTATCGCGTCGACTGAAGCGAGCGTCGACGCTCCGTTGATGCGAGCCATGATCCGCGTCAGTCGACGCAAGGATGACGCACTACCGACGCTACATTCTAAAGTGTCGATTGAAGGGGCGTCAGTCGACGCAACGTCGACGCAACATTCTGAAGCGTCGATTGAAGGGGCGTCAGTCGACGCAAGGTCGATGCAAATTTCTGAAGCGTCGATCCATGACCACGTCAGCCGACGCACCCGAACATCCGACGCGCACACCCAGGCAGCAACGACGCCGAGCACCAACGCGCGTCAGTCGACGCACCGTCGACGCGACGGCCCAGAGTTCGGATTTTAGGGTTTCTTGTGCGCCAAGTCATGAAATAACTATACAAACCCTTCATTTCGGATTAAAGAGAGAACCACGACCCAAAACAGTTACCTAGGGTTGAGAAACCTATTTTCAACACCCTACAACATATTTTCAAGAACTACGTCGAAGATTCAAGATCCGAAACACCAAGACGAAGACGTTCGTTCAAGTTCCAATTTTTCGACGAAGAGCAACCACCAACAACCCGATTTCCCAGCAATCTTTCAGCACCTTTAGCTACTTAATAATTAATCTAAACTCTATTTATTCTTAGTTCAATTCTAGATAATTTATGTTTAATTATTTCGTTTGAGTTTTTAGTTTCATTTATTTATTTCGAATCGTTTGAA
Organism: Phtheirospermum japonicum; assembly: GCA_014905375.1. Taxonomy (NCBI): domain Eukaryota; kingdom Viridiplantae; phylum Streptophyta; class Magnoliopsida; order Lamiales; family Orobanchaceae; genus Phtheirospermum; species Phtheirospermum japonicum. The sequence continues at coordinate 829,176 of BMAC01000248.1, read as the reverse complement.
CCGTTGAATCGCTGAGCCTTTGAACTTTAGAATTTCATTTTTACTATTAATTAGTTGCTGCGTTTATTCTCTTGTTCATGCTTGGTGATGATTTGTTCATGATTAATTTAATTATTGCTTTAGTTTTGATAATTAGTTGATAATTGGTTATTGCTATGTTATTGCTTGAGAGTTTTGAGATTGATCTTGTTATTGAGAATTCATATGTTAGATTTAGTTCATAGTAGTTTGATGCATGCTAGTTAATTAATTTAGAATTTATTTGCTTTAAAATACCTAGATTAATAATTCTTAGATAATTTAGTTTCAAGCTTAGGTTAAATTAATTAGTTAGTCGTAATTAGTTGATGCTTTTAAATTTATTAGTAGTTGATAATTTTCAAAAACCAAATTTATACAAGTTCTCGTGTTAAACATTGTGATTAAACAAACATTAAAAATTCCGAACATCAGTCATTGAGAGACGACTCGAGTTAAGCTTGCCAACCTACACGCGATCCCGTTCTCTTGCGGGCGAGCTATTAAATTTCTGACAATTATTTATAAAGTAGGCACATACAAAAGCTCGAATCAATCACAAAGGTTGGGTTACTCCTGGAGGTGACTCCCTTAAGGGAGCAAGCCCATCCTCCTCGATGATTCAAAAATACCTTTATTAGGTAGACCTTTAGTAAAATTGTCTACTAATTTTTTTTTTAAATTCACAAAGTCAAGAGATACCATATTTCTCTTCAAAGATTTACTTTCCTTCATTCCGCTAATGTTTCTTCTTTATTTTCTAAATTTACACGAGTAGAAAATTATGAATAAAAGATAAAGCCAGAAAGACTCTAATACTTGAAATCCTAATAAATGGAGAATAAATATCAAAATAATATATTCATTCTTGTTGATTAAATCCTTTAGCCACTAGTCTTGCTTTATATTTATTTATTGTACCAAGAGATTTTAATTTCTTCTTAAAGATCCATTTGCGCCCTATGTACTACCAGCAGGTAAATCAGATACAATCCAAGTATTTTATTTTATTTTTTAATTATAAAATTATATTCATCTTTGATAGCTTCTTTCCAAAAAGGTGCATCCCTAAAAGATAATGCTTTATCATAAGTTTGTGGATCTCCTTCAACTAAGAATGTGAAAAAATCATCTCCGAAACTCTTTTTAACCTTGGTTCTTTTACTTTTCCTTAATTCCACTAATGTTTCTTCTTTATTTTCTAAATCTACATGAATAGAATATTCATCTCTAAAAGATTCAAATCTAGACTTATTAACTTTTGACGAATTCTAGTTTTATAAGGAAAAATATCCACAAATATGTAGCATCTGTGACTTAAATAATTGTATTATTAGAAATTCCACTAACTTCAGAATCAACAACTAAAAATCTATTTGCACTACTATTTTGAGCATAACCAAGAAAAGTAGCATATATAGTTTTAGGTCCTACTTTATTTCTCTAAAAATCTATTTGCACTACTACTTGCGAGACACCCCCAAACTTTAAGAAAATTGAGTCTTTTGGAGCCCTTTTTTTTTTCATAACTCATAAGGGGTTTTATCATTATCTTTAACAAGTTCTCGGGTGCTTCAGAATTTAACAAATTGCATTAACCATATCCATCAAAGTCCTATTTTTCATTTCAAATACACCATTTGATTCAGGTGAATAAGGAGGTGTAAACTCACGTATTATACCATTATCTTCACAAAGTTTTATTAGTTCTCCCGAAAAAAATCCCTCTTCAGACCTAATTATTATAATCATTTTGTCTATATGGTTCTCTACATTATTTTTCTATATTTAAAATTTTCAAAACTTCATCTTTAGATTTAATGAGATAAATATAACAATATTTAGAAAAATCATCAATGAATATCAGAAAATATTTATTTCATCCTCGTTGGAGTTCTATTTGAATCATAAACACCACTATTATTAGTTTCAGAATATCTGAAATTCTGTAAATTGATTCATAAGTTTTTTTATAGTTTGTTTGGATTGAGCACAAATTTCACACTTTTGTTCAACTTTATTTCGGACTTCGAAATCAAAATTTAGATCCATAATTTTATTTTTTAATTATTATTTCTATTACTAATGTGTCCCAATCTTTCATACCATGAAATATTATACTGGACATTAAAATAAAGTAGAACTTTCATTGCTATCACCAATAAAGTCCAATTTAAAATCCATCACTAATTAATCCTTTTTCAAAAAAATCATTGTTACAAGTAATAACAACCTTATTTGAAAGCACTAAAAATATTATAAAGAAAATGATAATTCATTTTTTTAGGGGTATGCCAAGAACTTGATTTTAAGTTTTATTTATCATAGAAACAAATCCAAAAATGGTTAGCCAACATTTCTTATGATTTTTCCATTTCTTAAAATCTAGCCCATCAAATTTATCGGGTTTAACTTTATTAGCTACTTCATGTGATTCCATTATACAAATTTCAAATATTTTAATCTAGAGATTTTTTTTTTCTTGGCAAATAAAAGTACAAGAAACAAAATATGTAGGGTTAAAAAATTCACAATGTCACATAAAATATATAAAGCATATAAAATAAAATAAATTCAACTAATATTTCAATATGATAAAATGAACTACACATTTTATTAATAATAGCATTCAACTTAAATAATATATTAAAATAAAAATTTTCTTTTTGCAATTATTATAACGTATGCCAACGTAACAAAATTGATCCAATTAGTGAATAATGAAATGAAAGTTATTATTCAGCATGTAGATATTCCATATCAATCAAACAAAAAAATAAAATGCAACTTCCACGTGATAAATATATATATATATATATATATATGTGTGTGTGTGTGTGTGTGTGTGTGTGTGTGTGTGTGTGTGCACACAACATAAGGCTATAAAAAAATTTAAATAACAAAATCATATTTCACAGAATTAACATAGATTTGCTACAGTGAATTATGTTGCTCACGATCTTAGATTGTTGTAAAAATTATTCATTATAATTTCAAATTACTTGCAAATATATATTAAACGGAATGAAGTATGAATACCACTTGAAATAAAATTAACTATATAAAGTAGAAAGGTTGGCATGTAGGAGTCACGTCACTTGATATTGTCCAAAGTGCAGGGGTTAACGGCACACCACCACAACAAGATAAAACCCAAAATGATCACAGCCACCGTCTTCTATTGTGAGCACGATCACAAGAAAACTATCGAACATGACCTTATCACGTTGCCCAAAATATTATAAAAGAATGTGTAGTTTTGTAGAATTATGACTTAGAAAAATGATGTTAGGTTTCGTGATTGATGTCACCAGATCTATCATCAACCAGTAAACAGATACAGCAGCGGAAATAAAAATAAAAAGAATAGTTTGAACACAACAATTTAAGTTCAGCTCACAAGTAAAAGTACTTGTGAACTTGGGTGTACAAACCCGAAAACTATATTACTTTATAACTTTTAAGATCAATACAAAATAATAAAAGTAATATATGAAAAACAAATTGTATCAAACTCTTGATACACAAAAAATTCGTCGCCTCGGGATGATGATCTTCTTCGTTGGTTACGCAATTTCAAAGATCTTCGTGATTAAGATCGTGGCTTCAAGTCTTGTGGCAAAGTTTGTGATGATCTTCTTCGTTGGTACGCAACTTTGAAGATCTTCTTAAGTTGGATCGTTGCCTCAAGAAATCTATTTGCTATGTGTTCTTCGTGTCTTACGTCCTTGCTTGCTGCAATCTTCTCGTGTCTTTTTTCCGTGTCTATGTATTGCGTCTTCATTCCTTCTTTAAATAATCAAGACTTCTAGTCTTCATAAACAAGTTAGACAAAAACTTAGGAAACTAAATAAAGTCCTAGACTCCAACTAGGAAAGAAATCTGGAGTCCCAAAATACTTAATGTCCTAAGAAACGCAAACTACAAACAAGGAATAAAATTGTCGAAAATAATATATTCCCAACAATATCCCCCTTTTGCCTTTTTGGACAAAACCACCAAGACGCACCAAAATGTTGAAAGACTCCCCCTTAATTAAAACTCCCCCTAAATTGAATCTCCCCCTTAATAAGATCGAACTAGAAGTACGAGTCCTCTCTCTTTGGCCAAACGAACCAGCTGCGTCTTCTACATCTTTCTATTTCTACATCTTCTACCCCTTTTTGTTCTGAAAGTAAAAGGACCTCAAAAATGAGTCTTGAAATGCCTGGTGTTATGCAACCTGGTTATCAAACAAAGTAATTTGGTCTCAGACAACCGGAGCCAAAAATGAACTATGTTTGTACTAATGTTGGGAAAACCAGAACCATCACCATACATGACACCAGCTCGAAGAGGCGCCTGCCAAGGAAGATCAACAACCCTTAGTCATAGCAAACCTCGGTGCCTAAAGAAGGCAATCAGATTCTGCTTCACGAAAACATCAACGGGGCTCCGACGCTCAGAAACCATGCCTCAATCTTGAAATCCAAAGAATAGCTCTTCAGCTTCACTCGTCAAGAACCTCGTGGAGAATGGTTCCATGTCTTCAATCTCGATGGCTTGAGACAGAGCCTCATCAGAGCTAACAGAGTGGTCGGAGGCAGTTGTTGACATCGGTGCACTGGCAGATGGAACATTGTCAGAATCAAAGCATGGAGAGGAGGCAGGATTGTCTGCAGGGGATGTTGATTTCAGTGACATATCACCAAAACCAACATGTGCTGACACGACAGCTTTGGACTTCTTATTTTCTGGACTTTGGGCGGAATTTTCTTATCAGTCAGACGCACTGTCTGTTTCTAGAGAGGAGTAGATGACTTGGATCACCGTGGCTTTGCTGGGCGATGGAGAGTTCGACATCCTACAAGAGAGTGGAAACAACTACAAGGATAAGATCGGGTGCCGTAAGGAGTAAAATCGAGAGAGAAAAAGATTTTAAAAAAAAACTTAACTTTCTAAATTAGATTAAAAAGTATGCGATAGAAGAAGAGGAAAAAAAATTAAAAAATAACTCTCCCACTATTACAACTACTTCTTTTAAAACCCAAGAATTTTCTTTCCTATAAAACAAGCTTACTCTTTCTCAAAATAAGACACACGATCTTTATGCTTAAATAACCCACTATCTCTAATTTGGAGAATAAAAACCACAAATCTCAACTACAAATTAAAACCGAGATAGAGCTAGATTTTTATAAACCATCACCTTTATTGAATAAAGCCTTTGCAAAGTAATTTTTCACTCACCAAATCAACCCCTTATTACCTGTCCAATCCTCTGATTATAACACCACTAAAACAATTGGTTAGCAAGATTTGCAACACGATTAAGAGAATTCAAGAAAAGACGTAAGCACAACCAACATAACACAAAGCAAGACGACATCTTCTCAGAGTATGAGTGTCCTATTTGATGCCTAATAAAAACATGTCCTAAAAAGATAAAAAAATCTTCAGCAATTGATTTAGGTTACATGATCAGTGTTGCTTTTTATGAGATGACATTATAACCAACATTGCTTCAGTGAAGTCCATGAAAACAGACCCCTTAACCCAAGTCAATGACTACGTCAAAATCACTCAAGAGGGTGAAACTTAGAGATCGGATCCTTTTTAATCCAGATTTTCTTCATCCTTTTAGAGATTTAAAGAGAAATAGCTTATCTTCAGCAATTGCTTATAACACCCCTTGTTTGGGACCTGGGAGAAAATTGGTTTTTGCGGGAAAGTTCCACAATCACCTACTTGAAGAGGTTAGTCTTTTTGTCACCATTTTTGTATTACAACACATGATTTTTCTGCACTTCAATCAGACCCTAATGCATTTAGTATATGTATGAAAATAGAAAAATAGAAATGCATGCAAAATATACAGATGTTGTGACTGATGACATAATTGGGCGTCACTACATCAAAACTAATAGGGACTTAGACAATGCACATTTCTAAAACTCTTCTCAAACGAGAAAAGGTCTCTAAATCTAATGATTTTTGAAGATGTAAGCAAGCTGATTGTCTGTTCCTATATGCTCAAGACTCACTATCTTTCTCTCAGCCAAATCACGAATAAAGTGGTACCTTATGTCAATGTGTTTGATTCGTGAGTGCTGGACCGAACTTTTCGAAATATCAATGGCACTGGAATTATCATAGAGCACAGTCAATATTCTACTTTGTAGACCGTAGTCCTCTATCATTTGGTTTATCCATAACAACTGTGTACAAGCACTTCCAACTGCAATATACTCGGCTTCAGCTGTAGAAAGAGAAATGCAATTCTGTTTTTTTGCTATACCAATATATAAGATTCTTAGCATATTTGGACTGAGAAAGAAAAATACCGTCATCCAGTTGTTTAATTTGCAAACCAAGAAAGTAAGAGAGATTACCTTCCATGCTCATCTCGAGTGTATCAGACATTTTCGTAATAAACTCACTTACCATTGATTTAATACGAGCGACTGGAGCAAAGGTCTTATCTGAATCTGAGTCTTATTCTGGAGCAGCCTGAGTTGGTGTAAGTCTGGTAACATGTCATCAATACCGTCACCACCTACATCTTCAGTATTTACACCTTCAATTTGGTAGCAGTTGTCCGATGTCCTCTGTCCAGTAAGAATACATGCATTCCCTTCATCATAGACTTCATATTTTTCATGGGAGAACTTGACACTAAAACCACCATCGCACAGTTGACTAATGTTTATCAAGTTCGCAGTTAGGCCTTGAACAAGTAATACATTCTCGAGCTTCGTAATACCGGGCACATGAATGTTTCCTTGGCCAATGATTTGTCCATTTGCACCTCCACCATACTTCACATTTTCTCCTTTAAATTTGACAATGTTGGAAAGTAGATCTTCTGAACCGGTCATGTGTTTCGAGCAACCACTATTGAAGCACCAGGCTTATGGAACGTGAGACTTCAGAGGGGTATAGATCATGTTGCATCTAATCTCGTTCTTTTTTACCCAGACCTGTTTGACTCTGGTGTTGGATTTTTTTTTAGGAACACGGAAACCATCACGGAACTCAACAGTCAACTTTGACCTTTAAACTGATTTTGCTTGCCAAAAAGCTTCCAGCAGTATGGTCGTATGTGACCTAGTTCACCACAGTGATGGCACACGTATTGTCTTCTTCTCCTTTTGTGATGTTTGGTCGACTTTGATTTTTGGCTTGATTCTGGTGTTTCCTGATTAGGCTTGTACCCAATTCCGTGTTTGGAGGAGTCTCGAAAACTCATATCCATAATTTCATCAAGTTTAGATTTGCCCTTGTTAAGGTTTGTGAGGGTTTATTGGGCCTTTTTCAACTCAGAATTCACTCGTTTAAGCTCAGCATCTTTCCCCGTGAGTGACGATTCCAAATGGACAATTATATTGAGTTGATCATCCTTTTCTTGAGCTACTTTGTCAACTTTGATCATAAGAGCCTTGGCCTTGAGTATTTGATTTCCCCAATTGGCAAATAATTCATCGTACTCGATGCTCAACTTCTCGTACCTGTCAAGTTCAACTTCTGCATCCATAATGTCAAATCCTACAAAACAAGTATCGAAATACTTAGTGTTAAGTGCCCTGCTCTGGTACTAATTGTAGTTTTGTAGAAATATGACTTAGAAAATAATGTTAGGTTTCGTGATATATGTCACCAGACCTAACATCAACCAGTAAACAGAAACAGCAGCGAAAATAAAAATAAAAATAATAGTTTGAACACAGCAATTTAAATTCAGTTCACAAGTAAAAGTACCTGTGAACTTGGGTGTACAAACCCGAAAACCATATTACTTTATAACATTTAAGATCAATACAAAATAATAAAAGTAATATATGAAAAATAAATTGTATCAAACTGTTGATACACAAAATACTCGTCCCCTCGGTATGATGATCTTCTCCGTTGGTTACGCAAATTCAAAGATCTTTGTGATTAAGATCGTGGATTCAAGTCTTGTGGCAAAGTTTGTGATGATCTTCTTCTTTGGTTACGCAACTTTGAATATCTCCTTGATTTGGATCATTGCCTCAAGAAATCTATTTGCTCGTGTTCTCCGTGTCTTGCGTCCTTGCTTGCTGCAATCTTCTCGCGTCTTTTTTCCGTTTGTATGTATTGCATCTTCATTCCTTCTTTAAATAATCAAAACTTCTAGTCTTGATAAACAATTAGATAAAAATTTAGGAAACTAAATAAAGTTCTATACTCCAACTTGTAAAGAAATCTAGATTCCTAATATATTTAATATTCTAAGAAAGACAAACTACAAACAAGGAATAAAATTGTCGAAAATAATATTCCCAACAAAATGCAACAGTTTATTTGTACGTGTTGTATACTTGTGAGTGTGTGTTGTTAGACGCTTAGGTACGCTTATTTATAGTATTAGGATATCATTTGAAAATTAAAAATCAAACTCAAGATTACCTTAAAAATTCTAAAACTTCAAAATCATAAAAATTATTTACATTTTTTGAGAACATGCCTTTACAACCAGAGAGAAAGTGGTCTCTTTTATAATAATTGTAGGCGTAGTGAAAGAGAATAGATAATAAAAACTAAATGAAATGTAATATACAAGATTTAAACTCTAATGTACACTACTTTGAAATGGTATATCATATCGTTATATGATCGTGGTCTTGATGATGTGGCTATTTGATAAAGTTAAACCACAATCAACTTCAAGCAAAAAAGTGAAACCATGCGCACTTTCATCACACAGTTTTGTCTTGGTGTGAGCATATAGCGTTGACGTTTATTGCATTCTAGAACATTTGTATGTTTGAACCTTTTTAATTTAATTTTTCCAACACAACACATGACATTCTCTAAAGTGTTCAAAGATCTAGTTGCCACGATTTTCCAAAAGAAGATCTGATCATCATGAGATTCGATTGCATTGCAGCTTCCAAATCCACAATTTGCTTTCTTGACCAGATGTGTAGAAAATGGAGGTTTTAAAAGAAACATACACAAATATGTATACATATATATTGGATCGAATAGTAATATGGAATGAGAAATTAAACAATCAAACAAAATATACATAATAGTATATTTTCACATAATATGGAATGAGAAATTAAACAATCAAACAAAATATACATATTTACATTTACGCTAAAATTTATTATCTAAAAAGTAATATTTGTGGTTCTCAGCATTTAGCAGGAAAATAAACACACTTTAAATATTTCCAAATGATAGTCTTTACTTTTGTTTCTGCTTCATTTAATTAAAATTTAAAAGTTAAGGGTGTGATGTGTTTGATTAAGAATACTGGTGCAAATGCTATTTATAAATAAGAAAAAATTGTTCTGGACCATATATTGATTTTTTTTCCCATCATAATCAAAGAAATTATCATTTTTTCTCGTAGATACTCATTTTACGCATATATATGTGCGTTTTCGCCTTTCTATTCAAAAACTAAATTTGTGAGAATTTTGTTTTTTTCTCAAACACTAGAGAGTAATATCCAATTCTCCATTTTCCCAATTTTTTGATTCAATGTACCAATTTCATTAAGCGCTTTGATTTTCAACCACTTTTGCTTTTACAATTACAAACAAATCATTCTCTTCTAGAAATATTTGAAACAACACTCCCGCATATCAAATTATAAGCACGAGACACTAAAACATTCAATCTAATTATTGCAGATTTTATAAGCAAAAATTAACCAACGTGCATTATGTTTAATTATCATTTTTCAGCATGGAATTAAATCATTGATCAACTATATAATAAGCAAGAGATCAATACTTCAAACTACACAAGAAATCTACATCAATTCAATTAAAAAAAAATAGTTCTTAATCAAGAATTGGCCATGGCGAAAAGCGGCGTTAAGGTGCTAGGATCGTGGGCAAGCCCATTTTGTCACAAGGTTAAAATAACTTTTAATCTAAAGTCCATCTGATATGACACAAAATATCAATTAAATTATATATGTTAAAAACGTAATAAAAGGGGTGGAATATTTTAGATCTTGTAGGACGCCATAGTAATAATATATTTTTATAGTTGTTATGGAATTATGGGAACTAAGAATCCTAATATGGAATTGAGTATAATTAGGAAATTTGGTCCACCTTATAAGGAATCTTGTTATAGGTGGACAAGTCTCAATAATCTTATAAATAGGGGATTCAACCCTTATTTGACAAGTTTAATATCATCTCATCTCAGGCTCTCTCTCTCTCTCTCTCTCTCTCCCTCATGAATCATGGAGCATATATTATTCTGTCTTTACAAACAATTCTCTTATCTCTAATTATAATTATTATGGATGAATTTATGGGTTTATGGCGAGCTCTCCTCTATGAGACCTCCTTTAGGAGAAGCGAGTTCTTATGATGCAGACACTATTATATCAGCTCGACGTTGAGTGGTAGCTCAGCGTTGGGTGTTGAGTTTTATGGTTTCTGGGCCCGAACGGGCTAATATGAGTTGTTTTGTGGGTCCCGGTAAATTATGGTTTAAATTGAGTTTGGGGTATTTCATGTATTTTTGATCTCTCGCACTCGCTAACTTAAGCATCGGGGGGCCTTCGCCGGGGCCGTCCACCGCCTTGGCCGAGGTGTTGCTTTGCAGGATCGATCAGGTCGTTAGGAGGCTCTTAGAGATCAATCAGATCGCTGCGACGTAATTTGAAACTATTCAGGTCGCTGATCTATTATTTGAGGTTAGTACCCCATATCCTTGGTGACCCAATATGCGACCTAATTGAATTATCTTGCTCTAATTATTTAGAATGGGGGACTGAGTAGTTTGTTCGGTCACTTATGATCTAATATGGTTCTAATTTATTATGGTTTTACTTGGTATAATATGTGCTCAAGTCAATATGTCGTGAGGTCGGTAAAGTGATATGGCCTATATATTTATTTTGCCCAATTTACTTAAACTTGGGAGACTGAGTGGTTTTCTTGGTCATATGTAGTTTAATATGGTTTTCTCTTGATTTAATATGCCAACTTGTGTTAGGTCGGCGATTATTTTTATGGAATGGGCTGACGCTTTTATTAGATCAGCGATGATTTATGGGTGCAATCTAGCCGACCTATTTTAGGTTGATAATGTCTTTATGGTTTATGGTTTTATGGGTTTCTGTGCTTTTATGGTTAGCAAAAGCTCGTTGGTATTAATGGTTATGGAATGATGCTTAAGTAATAAATTATGGGAGATGATCTTATGATTTTATGAAATGCTTTATGATATTATGGCTCTCATGGTTATGAGTTGACATCAAATATCTAGGTTGGTAAATATGCAGGTTTTTGTATGAATTTTATGAGGCGACCTCCCCTTTTAGAAGGGGCAATCTTTTTTTATAAGGGGGGCGAGCTGTTTTGGGAGTGTCGAGCTCTCGTATAGGAGTAGCGAACTCTTATATGAGGATGGCGAGCTCCTATCAAGTAAATGGTATTATAACAACTCGGTATTGAGAGATGGACTTTATGGTTAATGCAATCTTAGACCCTGGTGGGCTATTATGGATTATGGTATGAGGTCCCGATGGACTAATGAAACGGTTTGTGGTTATAAGGCGATATTTAAGTAATTTTTTATGTCTATGGTTTCTGGTACGGGATGACTTTTGGGCTAACCTGTTTTAAGTCGGTAAATGGCTTATGGTTTTTTGACTAACGTATTCTTCTTATATATTCTACTTGATTTCGTACCTCAATCAGCTAGAATATGGGGGATTAGCTGATACGACACAAAATATCGACTAGATTATATATGGTAAAAATATGATAAAAGGGGTGGAAGATTCTAGGTTCTGGTAGGACGTCAACATGGTAATAATATATTTTTATGATTGTTATGGAATTATGAGAACTAAGAATCATAATATGAGAGTATTTACTTATTATTGATATTGAGTATAATTAGGAGATTTGGTCCCACCTTATGTAGGAATCATATTGATTGGTGGACAAGTCTCAATAATCTAATAAATAGGGGATTCAGGCCCTTATTTTACAAGCTTAATATCATCTCATCTCAATCTCTCTCTCTCTCTGGCCTTCTCTTCCCGACCCTTTATAACTCTCTCTCATGGGTCATGGAGCATATATTATTCTCTCTTTACCAACAATTCTCTCATCTCTAATTATTATGGATAGATTTATGGGTTTATGACGAGCTCTCATATAGGAGACCTCCTTTAGAAGAAGCGAGTTCTTATGATGAAGGTACTACTATACCAGCTCGACGTTGGGTATTGGGCTTTATGGTTTTTAAGCCCGAATGGACTAATATGGGTTGTTTTGTGGGGTCCTGGTAAATTATGGTTTAAATTAAATTTAGGGTATTTTACTTATTTTGATATCTCGCACTCGCTAACTTAAGTATCGGAGGGCCTTCGGAGGGCTTATTGCCGACCTGATCAGCGACCTGATAACTTCAGGCTAGCACAAATGCAGAACTGATAGGTCGTATAAGAGGTCGTCATAAGAGCCCACTGCGATTACTTGGAGTCTACACTACGTCAGATGATATCAGCTCTAGTTCCGTACAATCTAGCTTGTCAGATTGTACTGTAGTATTATTGGCCACAAGTTATAGGTAGTCGTTGTCAGTATGTACTGTTGCATTTCTAGCCACATATTCTTGGGCAATTATAGTCAGTTGTGTTGCTATATGTATTTGTATGCTTCACTGATGTAATGTATGAAAAATATTGATCAAAAAGTATATACTGAAATCTTATCAGCTCGCCACATATTTGCATAAGCTTTCCATGAGCTCCCCAGTATATAACTTGTCTGGTATTTTTTTATTGCAGATTGATGAGAATGTGCAGAGGGAGATTATCAATTACAGGTCTCTAAGTCACCCTAATATCATTAGATTTAAAGAGGTTGTCACTGATATTCCTCTGGAATCTACTTGACTTCAAATCTTCCATATGAAATAATTCTCTATATTTTGCTTCAAGTGATTCTAACACCAACTCATATGGCTATTGTAATGGAATATGCATCTGGTGGAGAATTATTAGAGCGAATATGCAATGCAGGACGCTTCGATGAGAATGAGGTCTTTAACTTTGTCATACCATTTTTTTATATATAGTTTAATGACGTGTATGTGGTTGTTAGTGTTACATACTCTCTTTTGTACATTTCGGCATGCAGGCTCATTTCTTTTTTCAACAGCTTATATCTGGAGTCAGCTACTGCCATTGAGTGGTATTATAGACGCACTAAGATGTATGAATTTTATTTTATTTTTTCTTTTATGTAAAAGAGTAATATAATTTGTCTTTCTTATGGTTCTAGATGAAGGAAATGTCATCGGGACTTAAAGCTGGAGAACACGCTGTTGGATGGGAGCCTAGCTCCTCGGTTGAAAATATGTATTCCAAGGTCATCTTTATATCACAAAATCCTCAACTGTTTCCCGATTAAATATTCTCCATAACCCAAGATCTATCGCAACTATATGTGAATCAGCTTAAAGATATTTTCGTAAAATACTCAATTATTTTGTTTACTTGCTTTCTAGCATGCCTATTTACTGTAATACATGACCTGATTATAGTTTTACTTGTGCCTTTAACATTCTTCTTTGTTGCATTCACAACCAAAATCTACAGTGGGTACTCCTGCATATATTGCTCTTGAGGTGTTACTTAGGAAAGAATATGATGGCAAGGTAAAACTATCAACCTCTTTCTTATCAGACTTGCACTAGATTTGTAAGATATCTTTTTTTTAATGAATGTGGGCTCATTTGGAGTAATTCTAATAACCTTTGTTAGCAACTAATTCAGGAATTTTATATCTATAATTAAATAAAATATAAGTAAAGGTTGTATTGCTTATTTGTAAATACTCAGAGTTTAGTGCCTGATTTTAGTTATTTTTTGATTATCTCTGTTTATACCGTTTTTCAAATTTTTGAAGATGGCATTAATGAATTTTCAAAAGGCAGCACTTTGATGTCGCCTTGGGCTCAGGACAAGAACTATTTAGTTTTCCCAATCAATGGAGTTCTTAAGTATCATCGTCTAAGAAATCAGGAAAGAAATGATTCAAGTGTTCCTTTTGAGAATTATGGATATTGTTTTCATATTTTGGAGATTATGTGTGTATTTGGTGATTAATGTTTGGATATTTTGGATATCACGTGTGCTTTAGATATCGTTGTTTGGTATTTTGGGTATGATGTTATTTAGATATTGACGTTTGTTATTTTGAATATTGGCGTTTGGAATTTAATATATAGTTTCAGTTATCTTTTAATTCTCGGTTATTATTGTGAATTATTTTGTGTAATTAAAGAAAATTTTAAGAATTAAAAAAATAAAAAATACATGAAAATAACACCAACGGATTATTCCGTTAGTAAAAATATTAGTTGTGGTTGTTGGTAAACTACAATTACCAACGGAAAACTGTTGTTGCTATTTTACCAACAAATTAGTTTTGTTGGTGAATTTTTAATTACCAACAGACTGCTTTAGTTTGTATTTACCAATGGAAATATTCCGTTGGTAAATAGCGACGGATGAGTTTGTTGCTTAATCTAGCGACAGAAAATTATGTTGGCAATATGTTGCTAAATTTAGCAACAGACAATATTCTGTTGGTAAATTTCACCATCAAGCTGTTTACCAATAGATTTTTTCTGTTGGTAAACTCAGTTCCCAACAGAAATAATTAATTACCAACAGATTTTTCTGTTGGTATTTTCCAATTTTCTTGTAGTGTTTCATGGTATCAGAGCAGGATTGAAGGCTTGAGCCTGATATCATGTTACATTAAGATGTCTGATAATAGCTTTTCCTCCTCAACCCAAACCTTTTCACCTCTACCTCCAATTATTTTTCGTCAAAGTCAACTCACTTCAACAAAATTAGATGAGAATAATTATTTGATTTGGAGACAACAAGCATTGACAACCATCAATAACAATAATCTTGAAGCATTCATTAAGAAAGGGTCTGCAGTTCCACCACAGTTTATAACTAATGAAGGAGAAAATCAAACAAACCCCCTCTTTTCTATATGGGAAAGGCAAGATCAGATCTTAGCCTCGTGGATTATATCCTCTTTGAGTGAAAGTATTCTTATTTTAACTGTTGGTACATCTGAAAAGATATGGTCTGCCCTTGAGAACAATTTTGCCATGCATTCCAAGGCTAAGATTATGCAGTATAGCATAATAATCCTTAAGAAAGAATGTCTTGTCTATGAAAGAGTATTTAGGAAAGATAAATGCTTGTTGTGATATTTTGACTTCTGCAGGGAACAAGATCTCTAAAATGAATCAGATCGTGCACATTTTGAATGGATTAAGAAGTGAGTATGACACAATGATGGTTAATGTTACATTTGGGCCTCAACCTTACACACTAGCTGGACTACATGCCCTTCTGCTTAGCTATGAAGCTAGATTAGAGACAAACAACAACAATGTTTTTTATGCTAATACAGAAGGGTCTCAACCCTCTGTCAATGCTGGTACACGGGTCAATACTGGAAAAGTTAACAATAACAACTATCAACAAGGTAGAGGAAGCTCAAGAGATGGTAGAGGAGGCAGGAACAGTTTAAGAGGTGGTAGAGGAGGCAAAAACTCAAGAGGTCGAGGTGGAAGACCAAATGGAGGAGACATGATTGTTTGTCAAATT
Source organism: Phtheirospermum japonicum (assembly GCA_014905375.1). Lineage (NCBI taxonomy): Eukaryota > Viridiplantae > Streptophyta > Magnoliopsida > Lamiales > Orobanchaceae > Phtheirospermum > Phtheirospermum japonicum. Next base: position 813,524 of record BMAC01000248.1, on the reverse strand, counting down.
CGCTATATCTCTGGACACACCACAGACAGATGCTGGTATACAAATGACAAATCTTAAAACAACACTCAATCTAATCAGCATTTAGTCAGAAATCATTCGCTCAATCTAGCACATTTTGGAAAAAGTAGGAGCATGAGCTCGTATTCAGACTATGAAATACTCTTTGGTTTCCTGATTCAGAAGCAATGCGCATGTCACAAATGACCTTTCAAATTTGAATATGGCATCAAAATATGATGGATGGAACAAGCTTCGGATGGGAAATGGAGCTGGAGTGAACATTAATCACACGCACTGATAACTCTTTTTTCAAAGATTCTCTCAAATCTAGAACCTTTTTGCTCAAAAATCTATTTCATGTTCCCTCAATCACTAAAAACCTGCTCAGTGTCTCCAATTTGCCTATGATACTTATGTCTTTTTTGAATTTCATCCTTCTTATTGTCTCATTAAGGATCAGACAACCAAGGCTATCTTACTCAGAGGGATAAGTAAATATGGACGATAATTTTGCTTTCAAAGCATGTTCCACCGATTCTTGAGTCGGCTTCTTCAACTTTTCTTCATGGGCTTGTAAACCCGAAAGTTCATAAATTGTCATGGTGTCCAAGTCTTTGTACTCTTCAATGGCAATAACCACATAATTGAATTTTGGATCTAAAGATCTCAAGATTTTCCCAACGATCTGTTCATCGTTCATGTCTTCTCCATATCTCTTCATCTGACTTGTAATCACCAAAGCTCTTGATATATAATCCGAGATCGATTCGAAATCCATCATATTTAAGGATTCGAATTCACCCTAAGTGTTTTTAGACACACCTTCACTTTTTCTACGACTCTAAATGAATTTTGAATAATTTCCCATGCTTGTTTGGAGGTAGTTGCAGCAACAACTTTTTAGAACATCTTCTCATCCAAACTTTGATGAATGAGTGTGAATGCCTTTTGATCCTTCTTCTTGGCATCATTTTTTGTATCATCACCTTTATCCACAGAGTATCATAAAAAGAGGCTCCTAACAAACCAAATCATAATTTTCTTTGGTGAGTGACGGAACTACGAATGTTGTTCCTTTCGGTATTCTTCTTCAATCTTTCGCCTCTCAAACACGAATGGCTCTGATACCAATTTGTTAGAAAATGGAGAGCATATAACACTCAAACTCACACACACAATATATAAGTGGAGGAAACACTTTTACCTAATGAATAAACTTGAACTAGTTTCTTACAAATGGCTCTAACACTTGGGGTATTTATACATAACAAAATAAACCCTTCAACTTCATCTAATTAATTAGGACAAATCAGAAAATCCAAACTAATTCATGTATCTTAATCAAGTACATGAATAATAATTCTAGAACCTATACTCTTCAAATCCATACAATGAATTTAGTCTATTATTATTATTATTATTATTTCAACAGAGTGACGAAAGAAGATAAAGAAAAAATAGGGTTTTTGTTTGTGGAGAAGAAATTAAATTTGACTGGCCCACAATATTAAAATGAAGGATAAAAGTGGTATTTCAATAATATGTTTCTCATTTATTGATTTAAATAAAAATTGATAATTAAATATGGAATTAGTCCACGTCAGCAATCAAGCACGAACATGATGATTATGTACCTTTTTTGATGATTTTGTCAACTTAGTGGAGGTATTGATACTGGACAATATTATACTTTCTTTTTAGAAAGTAGACAATATAATAGACAAAAAAAAATCAATTTTTCTCACATATATCGTTCATATATACAAGTGTTTTTGCCTTTCTATCCGAAAACTAATTTTTAAATAACTTTTTTTCTCAAACTCTGCAACATTGATTTTTCCTTTTGAGTACATATCCTCAAGAGGGAGATTAGGAGAGAGCGGTGAGAATTGTATGAAGACGTCTGGTTTAAACTTGAAAGTCTTATTCAGTGGAAATTACTTTTTTTAGTCCATTATATTGTCTACTTTTCAAAAAAGGATCATGATATTGTCCAGTATCAAAACACCAACACTAAGTTGGTAAAATTATCAAAAAATGTATAAAATTATCCAGATCGGGTTTTTTGCTGATGTGGCTTGATTCAATAATTTCTTATCATTTTTCTTTATTTTTAAACATTAATTGAACAAAAAAACCCGAGAAAGAAATTCATTTTGGTCAATTATATTGGCCACATTTCAGAAAAGGTACGTGACATTGACCATCGTCAAACCACGTCCACTAAATTGGCCAATTGATCAAAAACTATCCATATATAAAAAGTTTGTTCGAGATTTTGCTGGCGTGGCGTGGTGCTATATTTTCTTATCATCTTTTCTATAATTATAAACATTACAAAGATGTTTTACCCTCCCTTTTCTTTTCTAATTTTCCTTTATATTTCCTTTAATCTAATTAATAAAATTTGAATCAATAAAGAATTATTAAAAATCTGAAATAAATATAGAAACATAAAATAAATATTAAGAGATTATAAAATAATTATAAAAATTTATACTAGGAAGTCATTATTAATAAAAGTAATTACCTAATACAATTAGATATAAATATAAAACCATAAGATATATTACGAAAATTATAAAACATATATATATATAATTTTATATGAATAAAATCATATTTATTTTATAAATATCTATATTTTAAATAATTCTCTAAAATTCATTATATATTTTTATATTTATTTCTAACTTTATTAATTTTTATTAATTAAAATCTTATTAATAATAAAAAAATTTGTAAAAAAATTTATATTTATTTTATAATTATGTAAGATCTACTTTATATTTTATATTTATCACTAATTATTTTTTAATATTTTATTTAATAAAATATATGAATTTGATTTAAGGAAAAATAATGAAGGGCAAATAGAATTTTGTCGTCAATTTAATATTTAAAATTAATTAAAAATGATAAGAAAATATGCTATGTCAAAAAAAAATGCATTTATCAAGCTTTTTTGGACCATTTTTTATGAATTGGTCAACTTAACAGATGTGGTTTGATTAATGGCCAAAATGTATTTCTTTCTCATATTTTTTTGTTCAATTAATGTTTAAAATTAAAGAAAAATGATAAAGAATTATTGAATCACGTCACGTCAGCAAAAAAGCTCGATCGGGATGATTTTATACCTTTTTTGATAATTTTACCAACTTAGTATAGTTGTTTTGATATTGTACAATATCATGGTTCTTTTTTGAAAAGTGGATAATTTAATGAACTAAAAAATCAATTTTCCATCTTATTCACCTCAACTAGTATCCGATTCCGGTTTTTCCATCTTTCATATTCATTTTTTACAAATACTATAAAACTCTAATTTTCAACTGCTTTTGCTTTTACTCCAACAAATCATGCACTAATGTTTGAACAAATCACGCGGGCCTGGGACTTGGGTCTTGGGTCTTGGGCAATTGGTCCAAATTGGCTGGTACGATTGAGATGGTCCGTGTGGGGTTCCGGTTCAAGATAAACGAGTGTGTCTACATTAAGAATACTAATGACAAATTTGTTATAGTATGTCTTTATGTAGATGATATGTTAATCATGGGCAGCAACCTACAAGTGATTAACGAGACAAAACTCATGCTAAAAATGTACATATCCACCATGGAATCTGAGTTCATCGCTTTGGACAAAGCGGGTGAAGAAGCAGAATGGCTTCGTAACTTTTTAGAAGACATTCCATGTTGAGAGAAACCCGTGCCGCCGGTTATGCTTCACTGCGACAGTCAAGCTGCGATTGGAAGGGCAAGAAGTGATTTGTATAACGGTAAGTCTCGACATATCCGTCGGAGACATAACACCGTGAGACATCTGTTATCGAGTGGGATTATCTCTGTTGACTACGTAAGGTGCTCGGTAAACAAACTGAGTCGATATACAAGCAACCCAAGTGGAGAACACTGCTCGGTAAACAAATTGAGTCGATATACAAGCAACCCAAGTGGAGAACACTGGAAAGAAAACTGGATATTCGACACAAAGGACTCTTTGTCTACAAGTGGATATGTGTTTGTAATAGGGGGAGGAGCTGTTTCTTGGAGATCCACTAAACAGACATGTATAGCCCGATCCACCATGGAATCTGAGTTCATCGCTTTGGACAAAGCGGGTGAAGAAGCAGAATGGTTTCGTAACTTTTTAGAAGACATTCCATGTTGGGAGAAACCCGTGCCGCCGGTTATGCTTCACTGCGACAGTCAAGCTGCGATTGGAAGGATAAGAAGTGATTTGTATAACGGCAAGTCTCGACATATCCGTCGGAGACATAACACCGTGAGACATCTGTTATCGAGTGGGATTATCTCTGTTGACTACGTAAGGTCGATAGATAATCTAGCAGATCCATTCACTAAGAACATAGCTCAAGATCAGATGTACAAGTTGCTAGAAGGAATGGGAGTGAAATCCACAACTTAAGGATGATTGTAGTGGAAACCCAACCATGATGAGTGGAGATCCCACAAACTTGGTTCAATGGGAAAACTAAACTACAAAAGTCTGGGTAAGTTAAACTCTACGATCCTATTCCTTAACAGCAAAAGTAGAGTTTATAATCTGTCACGTGGTGAGGTTAAATCTCTGATTTTTAATGATTCTTGTGCAGGTCTTTGACTTGAGTATGACAGAATGCTGATTTAAAGAATCACCTATGTAAGCGAGAAGTGAGGGCCGCTTCTACTGAAGCTTATGAATCCAAAGAAGTTGTCCATGGCCAGAAACGGACACAAACGTGAGAACGAAAGAATTTTGAGACCTTAGTGGGTTGGTACTATTGTCTAGTATACACAAAGGGGAATAGTCAAGAATTATGTTCACTAATCCGCCGGTATACTCGGTAGTATTAACTAAGGAGGGTTAAAGGCCACAAGCCACCTATTCCTATTCTCTATTGTCTCTTAAGGACTGAGCTATGTATTTGCATTCATGCATTTCGTTTTTGGGCAATTGGGCTGAATTGGCCTGGGCTCTAGGCCTGGGGACTTGGGTCTTGGGCAATTGGGCCGAATTGGCTGGTCCGATTGAGATGGTCCGTGTGGGGTGCGGGTTCCGGTTCAACCATGGCTAACTTTTTAGCCGCATGTGATTTTGACCATTTGAATTTTGTAACTCCTGACCGTTCAGGTCAAACGTCATGCTATTTATTATTGCATAGCCGCATGTGGTTTTGACCCATTTGAATTTTGTAACTCCTGACCGTTCAGGTCAAACGTCATGCTATTTATTATTGCATGGACGTTACTTTGACCAAACACCTGGCTGCGTTTGAATAGACACGCTGAACCTGTCCAGGTTCATGCTGTCAGGTGTCAGACGTTTTGAATGTATTTATGACATTCAGGATGTTACCTTCCCTGGAAATCCCTATATAAGGGTGAGAAGCTGCAGTTCGTTTTCACTTTCCATACGCATAAACTCCTGAACATTTGGAACAGCAAACATACTCATATTCTACATCTCATTTTCAAGGCTCAGTTCATTTTCTTTCAGTTCGCCGGAACTCTGATATATACGGTGCTGTAATATCAGGGACGAAGTCGTTTTATCTTTGGGAACGATTTGCCGAAATCGAAGGGCACTACCGGAGCAAATTCATTTTGCGGACAGAGAATTCTTCTCGACTCGACTGATTTTGATTTACACTTTCTGTTCTATTTTTCCAGTTTTGTGATTCCCTTTTAGTGCTCGAATTATTGTAACGATTTGGCAGCGTTCATTAATACTACTACTACTACTACTAATAATAATAATAATAAAAATAACCTGATCACCAAAACTGTGTACAAATTGATATTGCAGTGGAGTAGACAATGTTTATTATCCTGAAATTTTTTCTAGGGCAAAAGCAGGAATATTTGCTCCAGTGTTAAGCCTCCTTTGGACACATTCAACGTCAGCTGGAAAATCTTCAGGGTGATATTGATGCAGTCCAGTTGGACATTGCCCGCCTTGGCCCATCGGATATTCTTGTAAATCGGGAAGCTGAGCTCCAATCGGATTTACAAACTGCTCTTTCCAACCAGCATGAATTTCTCAAACAGAAGAGTCGGGCCTTTTTAGCCTTTAGAAAAAAGGCTCTCATCCATGTATGAGGTCAGCATTTTTGGGTGTGGCTAGTGGAGAAGAAGCGGAAAAGAATGTAACACCCCTGGAGGAAACCAATCAGGTGTTGGCTGTGCTGGAAAATGCCTTTATAAAATGCAGCAAAGGCCAAAAATTCTTTGGAGGTGACAAAATTGACTACGTGGACATTGTGTTTGGAAGTTGCTTGGGCTGGATCAAAATGATAGAAAAATTGGGTAATCTCAGTTTGATTGGTGAATCAAATACTCCAAATTTGTTCAAGTGGGCCCAAGAACTCTGTGCTGTTGATGCTGTCAATGATGCCTTTCCTGAGACTGATAAGCTCCTGGAGTTTGCAAAGTCATATGCTGCTCGAGTTAAAAATGCTAACAAATAATTATTACACACATTTGGTTCTCGATACGTGGAGATTTTTTTTTTTTTTTCTCTCGAACTCCGTCTAATTTAACACTTTACTTTCTAATCCATTTCTTCGTACACTTTACTTGTGCGTTTTTATACTTTACCTCATTAAATCATATTTTGGCAGAATTTATTGTCGGACATTGATTCCGGCGGATTTTTTTTCACAATTGAAGGTAAAATTATCCTTTCATGCATAATATTTCAGATCTTGAAGAAGAATCATATGAAATGAAGATTTTGCCCTTCAATTGTGCAAAAAAATAAAAATCCGTCGGAAACAATTTTTGGCAACATCTTTCGTTGAAAAATAATTCAAGTAGGTAAAGTGCAAAAGATGTACAATTCAAGATGCAAAGTGTACAAAAAAATTAGGAGATAAAGTGTCAAATTGATTAAAGTTTGGAGGCTTGTTTACAGTTATTTTCTGTACCGATTCTACCGCAAGAAATTAATTAAAAAAATAAAGTTAAGATGGTCTTACCAAATAATAATAATAATATATAATTTGATGGTTTAATTTTTGTTTCACTTGGTTATTAGTTGCCAACTTAGTAACTTAAATATCGTTTTGTGTTGTATGGAATTATAATTGTTTCCCATTTCCGTTTAGAAAGTTTTCTCTACTCTAAAATTTTTTCCCCTCTTTTGTGATAGGAACCCCCACTAAAATGCTTGGCATCGAGTACAACTAACATAAATTTTAAATCCTCATATAAAACAAGATAGATATCATTACACATCAATAGTGAAAGGCTAATCAGCTGCACCACACAATCTTCTATCATCAAATATTATTTCCACATCACATTCCAATATCCAGAAATTTTCAAATTAAATTTGATGGTTTAAATTTTGTTTCCACATCACAACAGTAATAATTTTTTATATATATATTTTTTTCAAAGTATATATAATCTTTAAGAAATTAAAATAATTTTAATATATTTTGGAAATACAACTCCAAAACTTATGTAGACGTCTATTTTCAGTAATTTTAATTTGTGGGAAACATTTTTTTAAAGAAAAACTAGATTATATAAATAAGAAGAATTATACCTATATAAGACCTGGGAGGGTAAATTATCATACATCAAATAGCCTGAAGCTGAGAAAATTGGCGCTGAAGAAAACTCTTCATATGAATGCTAAATGGTCTTCCACATGATGACTTCAACAATCTGTTCATATTGGTGTCCAATTTCAGCCAATTAGAGAATGGCAAAGAGAGGAATATAGAGTGTTTTGCATACTGTGTACCTGGTTCTTTCTACGGCCTGTTATTTCCAAGCAACAGCCTCAACCTTGCTTATTCATCCAACGGTATTCATTGGTACTTTTCTATGTGTTAGATATCGGACTGTCGAGATTCCGCTTGTTGTCTAGCCATCGTGGGACACAAGCCACATACACAGCGCGTATTGACATAGCTTTTAGAATTATACCCAGCAACTCGTAGTCACCACGTTGTGGATTAAGTTCAATGACAGCAACAATTAGTTCACCTATCAATCTACAACACATGTACTCAAGCATACAGTACCAGATTAATAACGGAAACAACAACAATAATCATTAATTAATTAAGCGTAAGGAATAAACATTACTTAATTAATTAAGGAATTAAAGATAAGATCAGAGTTTATGAAATTGGAACCGATTACACCCTTTATTGAGTGAGGCACAGTCTCCAGTTTTAGTACCAATCGAGTCCCAAAGAACTCATCCCCTTCCCGACGAGCACAAGGTTAGCCACCGCAAACCTAGCACGAACTCTAACCTCACCGACATCGAAACTCAAATTGTAGATAGAAACTTCATACCTTCTCCAGTGAGATATATAATACTCCCTCCATCCCATTTTGATGGTCTTACGGTTAGTTTTACGATGATTAAGAAATTGGTAGTTTATATAGTTAAGTTATTAATTTAGTTAGTGTTTTCCAATTATACCCTTCTTGAGTTTATTAATGTCAATTAATACTCATAGAAATCAGTGTTGGAATTAATATATTTGTTATTGGAATAGTAAGATTTTCCATTGTAATGCGCATTTGAGATGTTATACTATTGCATCATCAGCAAAATAAAAATGTAAGAAAATACAGCATCAAAGGATTTTGTTAAGTAATGTAACAACTCCATTGATTTCAATAAAGATCAATTATGATTGTGGAATGCATGTTGCATGTCAAAAGCTCATATTGATTCCCAACAATAAACCACATACACCCCAAAGTGACTTTCAGTTGTTCTTGATCCAGATAATAAACCAAGAAATCAAAAGCGTCGTGCACAACCAATGTTCCCGATTTTGCTTCTTCTTCACATATTCTTCAAGCTTACAATTTTCATCTACAAGTGCTTTCAGGTTTGTTTCATTCTTCTTCACATCTAATTCAAGTCTCTTAACGTCAGCCTCCAACAATTGGACTTCAATTTCAAATTTATTTGCTCGTCTTAAAAGTTTGGGAATAGTTCGACTAGCTCTTGAGCACAGTGGGCCCTCAAGCTATTTGAAAAACTCGCAACCTCCAGGCTCCTACAATATTATTTACTCGAATCAAAATTAATGCCAACAAGGCCTTTAACTACAAAAAATAAAGAATATTTACATCAAACAAAAGCACAACAGACCCACAAAATCTCAACAACAGTGATTTAACTACAATCAACCGACCACATGTTAACATCTGATACAAACTCCCAAATCATTACTAGCCCTAATTTCTGAAATAGGAAAGAAATTCAAACATTAGGCTTTCAAATCAAAACTTACACGAAATCTTGGACAACTTATATATCTCCTCCTGGGATTGAGGTCGGTCCATGATGTCCTAAAAATGACATCATCATCACAACTGCATTTTCCTCTTTCCACAGTGAACTCAGACGTTTGCCTTCACACCAAAAGTTGCCCAAAATATGTGGAACTGGGCATCCCAAAACGCGGGCCAATTTTTTAAAATATTATTTACAATTATAGGCATCGATTATTCCTAACAACCGACTTTAATTGTCCAAATAAAACTTATGAGCATCGGTTGTTTGTCTACAACCGATGCATATAATATAAAATTTGGCGACATAAAATATCTAATTTTTCTTGAGCATCCATAGCACTAAAATTTAAGGATCAATACTTAGTACATCAAGTAACCCGTTCTGATACCAATTATAAATTCGTAGGTCTTTGGTTAATGAAAATAAGTATCAGTAAAAGATGTTGCTTTCAATGTTACAATCACCGAAACTAACATCAAACAGTGTTAACGAAAATAAGTAGCGGAATTATAAAAGTAGTTTGAACACAGCAATTTAAATTTCATTCACAAGTAAAAGACTTGTGAACTTGGGTATACAAACCCGAAAAATATATTAATTTTCTTGTTCCAGATCAAATACAATAGGAATAAAGTAATATATGAAAAATTAGAGTATCAAACACTATAATACTAAAAATACTTGTCGTCGTGAAGGATGATCTTCTCCATTGGTCACGCAATTTCGAAGACCTTATTGATCTTGGACAATGGCTTCAAGTATGTAACTCGCTTGTGTTCTTCCTTGATGATTGCGTCGTCCTTGATTCATATAATCCGTGCGTCAGTTCTCTTCTCTTGTGTCTCCTTCTTGTCTTAAATTGAAGAGTCCTATACTTGGTAAACAATTAAACCAAATCCTAAATATAATATATGAAACTAAATAAAGTCCTAAACACAATTTAGGAAACAAAATTTAGAATCCTAATTTATTTTGTGCCCAAGAAAGGCAAACAATTAGAAAAGGAAAAATTGCCAAGAATAAAACTCTCAACAACAATAATCTTCATTTTATAGTTAATTATCTATTGATGAAAATATGTGTGTTTCTTATTTATTCAGAAAGAGCTCAATATTGAAGGCTATGAAAAGAAGAAGCGTTTTCTAAAGGTTGCAGGAGTGAGGCGGACTGCTTTCAAGACGAGGTTAGTACGTGACTTCATTAAGAAGAAACACCCAAAATATGATCATCCATCCCAGTTATATCCTTCCATTACAAATGAGCAGTGGAAGCAATTCATATCTGATCATCAATCTGAAGAATTCAAGGAATGTACATTGTATTATCTTTTTAAAAAACAAATCACCAAAAATATATATCTAATATTTTCCTAAAACTTTTATACTAGGAAAAAAGTAGGAAAGCTCAGGAGAGCCAGTCTCACAACCAACATCCGCACTTTCTTGGACCTGGTGGACATGCTCGTGCGAAAGCAAAGTGGGTAGTATTAGACACTCTCTCGTCTTCATCTTCATGTGCTTCACTTAACTCAAGTATTGTTGCGGATGATCGCAGCTTGGATTGGGTTCGAGCAAGAATTAAGAAAGACGAAAAGGGAAATTATGATATCCTAAATGAGCAAACGAAGGGGGTGGTTGATAACATTGTAATTATTTTTTTAAGAAAATATTTTGGAAGTAATTACTTAATGGCACGGGGAAAGTGTAATAAATCATGTTTATCATTTATTGAAATAGGTAGAGAAGGCTCAAGAAGTTAGTCAAGGGACATTTCTATCGCAAAGGCATAATGACATCTTGAATGCATCTCTAGGGAAGAAGGAGCACCCGGGTCGGGTGTGAGGTGTAGGTAGCCACGTGAATGTGAGGGCTGTTTTTGGTCAACCAAGTCAGATAAGTAGGAGATCGAGTGCAGTGGTTTCAGTCGATGAGGTTAGGGCAGTTCTAACACAAGAAATCATGAAAAAGATGCAGAGCAAGTTTGATGCTCTACAAGATCAATTCAACCTGTTATATGAGCAAGTGAAAAACCAAGGTCCGCAGACTCCGTTGACAAACCACCATGTGCCATCAAAAGCTGATGAGGGGGTTGATTTCAACACGCCTTCGCACTCGCATTTGCAAGGTCCACGTGGTAGTTTCCACTCGGTTGGTGAGACTCCATTTCATATGGTTGAGATAAAGATTAGATAATATGTAGTGTATTTTCACAAACCTACTCATTCAAGCACCTTGGTAGTTGGTAAATAATTAATTCTTAGACAATTCATTTGATTTATCCTTTTCAGAGTCGTCTTTTCATTATTCATGTATTAGAAAATATGATGTCTCATTTATTGCTTTGACTTTGATTAGAGAATTGTTCTAATTCTTGCTTGTTAATGGCATTGTATCATATTATTTCTAGAAACAAATTTTCATAATTAAAACATATTTGAACTTTTAACCTTGGTTAGAAGATTTATCTTCTTGTATCCTACTCTTAAATTTTTGGTGGATTTTAGAGTTGTAAATATTGATTCTTACGTAGTGCTACTTCCTGCTTCTCTTGGTGCCAATGGAAAATATTGTAAATTCAAATCATTTATCTTGGGACAAAGTTGAGGAAACTTTTTATAAATTTCAATTTAGAGAATCTTCTTGCAAAGAAACTATGATATTATTGATATAGTTGAAAGTCTTATATATAATGGGAGAAATATTTTTGCATATTAGTTGTATGAGACTTTTGCATTTTTACATGTATCAAGAATGTGAATACAAGACTAAAGGGGCTGGAAGTAATTAAGTTTGTTATATATAATATATACGCAGGCCATTACGGTCAGGGAATTTTTGCATTTTTGCATTGTCAATACCTGCATATACTCAGGCCATTACGGTGTATAACCTATAAAACTCAAACTCGTTATCATTAAGTTTAAATTTGTATTCATCATTGGAATATAATCATTTTATCCAGACCATTAAATTTAGTCATTACTTAGTGTAATAGAGTTCGACTCGTTGCCGTCTGGCTCTGTCAATTCTAGGGGATATAAAAGTTGTTACCAACGAGATGGTTTACCCAACCAACGAGGACACAACGGTGCATCATCAGAAGATGTCACCCGGTCATGTGAAGATTTCAGTAGATGAGGTTGTTGAAGGTGCAGCACAACTTCCTCTACCAGTGACAGCTCATCCAGAATTGAAGTACTTGGGTGAAGTTTTAGGTAGCTTTTTGCAGTGGCTTGTCAGCTTAGTTCAAGTAAGAGAGGTAATAATATTATGTTTTCATTTTACCAATTATTGAATTACTTTTAGTAAGCTTATTGGCCATATGTACAAGAAATTAAAAGGCCAAATTCGAGAAAACATAAAAGAAGTCAAATGGAGACAAGTGGTGAGCAATCTGCAACCGAACCAAGGACACCTCTTGTTGATGATGTTGTCTTGGAGACTCTGGGTGGTAATTGCAAAGACCTACACTTGTTGATTCTATCGATGCCCGTACATGTGGACTACGTCTCATTGGACCTAGAACGCACCGTCTTCCATCATGAAAAAGCGAAGAAAATCCATGTGTTATTGATATATATTCGGAGTTTGTTTAAGATGGAGTGGCTTAGTATTACTATTGTGCAAGTATATATGCAGTAAGAGAGTTGTCTATTTTTATTATCATTAGTTCAATATTTAGCTTAAATTTATTTAGTTCTGAATGTGTACTAAATTAATGAACTTACAGGTATCTTAGTGGGTTGTCCGAGAATTATTGCACCAACTCCGTCGGATTTATTTGTCCTGCACAGATCTAAAAAAAAGTATTTTGAGTGATGTTATTGCTGTGACGTCGTACTTAGTTGATGCCTTCGATGCAATGTTTAAAAGGACATTCATTCTAGCATCATACCTAGACGAGTAAGAGAGACTATTTGTTCTTGATTTCCTTTACTCCTTAACAATTATTATATTTGTAAAGGTAATTAATTTTTGTGCTAATGAAAATGTGTATGTCTTCGGGTGAATGTGGTTTATGTGTTAAATCCAAAGGCATACAAAAAGGAGTTGGATATCAAGACGCATATTAATACGTAAGTAAAGTTCCCCCTCTATTTTGTGTCTATTTTTTTGATATGGTAACTTATTGTTCTTTTTTTGAAGAAATCATAAGAATCAATTCACCTGCAGACATTTATAATCAATATAATGTACTGTCTATTCAATGCAAGAAAAGCTTAATTATGGTAGTTTTTAGTAATAGTATTACATCTCAGTGTTCTGCTCATGTTTAAATTTTGTGTGCAATTCATGGTCAAGTTGTTTCATATCATTATATAATTTTGATATTTTCATTTCCACATCCTGGTTCTTTATAAAGCCTAGTCTGTGTGTTTCCATTCATATAACTGCTTCGCATTTTTCATGTTGGATGTAATATAAGATTGGCTTCTTCATGCGCTCATTCTGGTTTTAATACTATAAATGTTTAGTTACTATAAGTAACAATTTCCGAATACTATTCAAATAATACTTGCTTTATTAACTCCTTCAGTGCACTGATTACTATTTGTAGGGCAGTTCTCACCTTTTGGACAAAAAAATCAAAGAGAGGAAAAAATATGGTTTGGAACAATCTGGCGGTAAGTTATGTTTTTTAAGGTATGAATAATTAATAGTATATTTTTCGGTTCGCTAAAATATTTCATATATGATTTTTTATTGTAATCGACAATCCAGAGACAACGAGTGTGGTTTTTATGTTATAAGGTATATGCATGACATTTGCACTGAAATGGTTGGAGCTTCTTCATTCGACAAGGTAAGCGTAAACTCATTTATTAGTAAAAACTACTGAATATTTTTTAAACTTCAAACTTAAACACTTCATTTTAAAATGACAAATTGAAATCTTGATTCGGGATGTGTAGGCCTCATTTGAAGTTGAACCATACGAACAAAAACAAATCGACAAAATTCGTGAGCTATGGGCAGAATACGTTATTCGATAAAATACTCGTATATATGTATTTTTTTCTCATTTTTAATTACTTTTTCTTAGTTTATACTAACTAATTAATGTTTATTTTGTAACTTGGAGCAGAACATTACGAGGATGTTCGTGGTCTTTGGATCTCTTGTTTAATTCGTGACCTCATAGATTTGCGTGGTTGCAGTTTTTATTGACATTTGTGACCTCATTAATTTGTTCGGTTAACTTCTTTTATAAGAATTTGCATATTGACATGGTTTGCTAGTTTAATGAGTACACATTTTTGTTGATGTTAGTTAATCTTTATTTTCATATTATTTGCTATTTTTTGAACAGGTATTAGGTATTAATAATAAATTGTTTTTTTCAAAAAAATTATCAAACAGGTTTTAAAATAAAATTTTGAATTTTTTCAAAATTTACAATTATGCATCGGTTTGTGCAAACCGATGCATATAATCACCCGAATGAGCATCGGTTTGTTTTGGAACAACCGATGTTTAAATGATGTTTTTAAATTATTATAGGCATCAGTTGTTGTAAGAAAACCGATGTCTATCAGTAAACATTATTCATCAGTTTTGTTACAACAAATAATGCATATATTGATCACTTTAGGCATCGATTATTTACAAACAAACAATCGGTGTGTATATGTAAACATTAGGCATCGGTTGTTAAAGGATAACCAATGCTTATAATAAGACATTAGGCATTGGTTTTAAAACAACCAAAGCTTATACATACACATTAAGCATCGGTTGTCAGTAAAATAACCAATGCGTATAGGTAGACCTTAGGCATCGGTTGCTTTAACCACCAATGCGTTTGGTTAAACATTAGGCTTCGGTTGTTTTGGAAAAACCGATGCCTATAGAGTCTATATATAGACATTTTGGCATCGGCGTGTGGTGACTATATGCATCGGTTTTGGTCAAATGATCGATGTTGATGACGCTTATTAGCATCGGTTCTACAATCAATGCCTAAAGTTCCAGTTTTTAGTATCGATTGTACAACTGATACCTATTAGTTAAACAACCGAAAGGTGATTTTTGTAGTAGTGATACGCGAGTCTCAAGTCATTTTCAATACACTGACGATGTTTGGACTACAAACGGGCCATCCTTTCTCCTTTCTGATCCTTATGAACGTGCCACGACCCGTTTTTGGGCAACGTACGTTGATGACAAGGTACGTATAAATTTTATTTTTTTAACTGCATGCTGAAATGATTCATTAATTGCACGATTTAATTACATTTTGTATTGCATTACATATGTTGCTCGTGCATTCATCCTTACTCGTATATATAGCACCAAGCTTACAATTATAGTAAATAATTTATTCAACTTAACCTGATCTATCATATTGTCTGCAAATTGATGTTGCAGTTATTTCCATGTACGAGGGCAGTCTTTGTGGGTATGGCAAATGGAGAAGAAGCGGAAAAGACCATAATAACCCTGGAGGAATCAAATCAGATGCTGGCTATTTTGGAAAATGCCTTTATGAATTGGGGAAAATTTCATTTTTGGTACATATGTTGGCCACATTCCAAAAAAAGTACGCGATATTGGTCATCATCAAACAACGTCTATTAAGTTGGTCAGTTCATCCAAAAATGTACAAAAAAAGCCCGATCGGGCTTTTTTGCTGACGTGGTTTCAATACTTTCTTATCATTTTTCTTTAATTTTAAATATTAAATTGACAAAAAAAAATTGGGAAAATTTTCATTTTTGGTACACTATGTTGGTCACATTTCATAAAAGGTACGTTAAATTAACCATCATCTATCTGCTAAGTTAACCAATTTATCAAAAAAAGTTCAAAAAAAATTTTGATCGGATTTTTTTCCTAATGGTATAATTCTATATTTCTCTTATCAATTTTCTTTTATTGAAATATTAAGTTGTAGATAAAAACCTGTTTTGCCTTCATTTTCTTTTCTTTTAATCAAATAAATAAAATCTTAATTAATAAGAAATAAAAAAAATCAGTGATAAATATATAAACATAAAATAAATCTTCAAAAATTATAATGTTAATATAATAGTTTATATGATTTTTATATTATTAAAATTATAATTAATACAAAATTAATAAACTCGGAGATAAATATAAGAATATAAAATGAATCTTAAAAAAATAATAAAATGTATAAAAAACCATATATGAGAAAAGCTATTATATATTAATTCTGAACTCTCTATATTTATTATATATTTTTTAATATTTGTATTATAATTTTATATTTATAAATAATTTATATTAATTCTTATTGATTATAATTTTATTTATTAGATTAACGAAAAGAGAAAAGATAAATATAAAAAGAAAAGGGAGAGCAAAACACATTTTTGTCTTTAATTTATTTTGTATAAATTATAGAAATTTGATAAGAAAATATAGAATTATACTACTTTAAAAAAAAAACCGATCAAAACTTTTTTTTGACCTTGTTTTATGAATTGATTAACTTAGCAGATATGATTTGATGATGGTCAATTTAACGTGTTTTTTCTGAAATGTGGCCAACATAGTGTACCAAAAATAAAAATTTTCCCAATTTTTTTCAATTTAATATTAAAATTAAAGAAAAATGATAAGAAAGTATTGGATTACGCCACGTCAGCAAAAAAGCTCGATCGAGCTTTTTTTGTACCTTTTTTCATGAATT
This sequence comes from Phtheirospermum japonicum, assembly GCA_014905375.1. Lineage (NCBI taxonomy): Eukaryota > Viridiplantae > Streptophyta > Magnoliopsida > Lamiales > Orobanchaceae > Phtheirospermum > Phtheirospermum japonicum. The sequence continues at coordinate 796,586 of BMAC01000248.1, read as the reverse complement.
TGGCAACTTAATAAATGTTATTTGATGATTACCAATATCACGTATCTTTCCTTAAATGTGATTAATATAATGTACCAAAAATAAAATTTTCGGTTATTAATTGCCGCAAAGGCCAAAAGTTCAATGGAGGTGACAAAATTGGTACTTAGACATTGCATTGGGAAGTTGCTTGGCCTGGATCAAAATGATAGAAAAATGGGGTAATCTCAGTTTGACTGGTGAATCAAATGCTCCTAATTTGTTCAAGTGGGCCCAAGGATTTTGTGCTGCTGATGCTGTCAAGGATGTCTTACCTGAGACTGATAAGCTCGTGGAGTTTGCAAAGTCATATGCTGCTCAGTTAAAAATGCTAACAGATAATAAGCTATTAATTTCAGTCTTGGTTACAATTATTTTCAACTTGGTTATTTGTTTCCAACTTTGTAACCTTAAATTTTCGTTTTGTGTTTCATTGAAATAAAATTGTTTCACTTTTCGGTTCTGTGTTCAATTTTTATTTTTTTTTATGCCAGCACTCCACTGGTCATATAATCAGCAATTTTCAATAAAATTAAGTAAATCATCTAAATTCGGATTAAACGGATTTGAAAATGATATTGGGCCAAACAAAAAAAAAAATCAAATCGGCTTTGTGATTGTTATTATAAACATATAATGGATCAGACAGGAAGATATTATTAATAAGCTGCACACACACTCTTTTGTTCTGTCATCAAAACCTTATTTCAACATCATATTCCAATACCCAATAGGATCACTACAGCGAATAAGGTCCTAATTAATTAATTGTGTTCAGAAACTTTCGTTCTTGCAGCAAACACTCTAGCAAACTCCACAAGCCTATCTGTTTCGGGCAAGACATCCTTAACAGCGACATCAGCAGAGAAATCTTGGGCCCACTTGAACAAATTAGGAGTATCTGATACACTAATCAAACTCACATTACCCATTTTTTCTAACATTCTGATCCAGCCCAAGTAACTTCCCAATGCAATGTCTAAGTAGCCAATTTTGTCACCCCCAAAGAACTTTTGTCCTTTGCTGCAATTTTTAAAAGTATTTTCTAAAAAAAATAATCCCTGATTGGCTTCCTCTAGTGACGCTGCCTTTTTAGCTTCATCTTCATCAGCCGATAAGATTGACCTTAGACTTGTATACCACTGCAATTAATTAATATCAATTTAGAAAAATATATATGATCAGGTAAGACTAAAATGTATTCTTTTATTAACTTTTGGACTTAGTGAAACAGACCACTAAACAGACCTCTAGTGACAAATTTAGTTTAATAATAATTAAATTTTTGTTGTAAATTTATTCTAATTTTCACCTAAAATTAAAATTCTTGTCGAAAAGTTGCACGTGACACATATGTGACCCCAAAATTTGAACCAAATGTGCGATAAAAATCTAATTGGTGAACTAAATTTGTCACCCCATGAATTTAGACTAGGCCAATTTAGGTATATAAAACTTTTAGACTCTGGTGCTTGTGGTGATCATTTTGAAATAGCTTATAATTTATTGTTAGTTGCTTTGTAGCAAAATACTATGCATATTTAGTTTTCATGGTTTTCTCGGTATTAAACTTATCTAGCCATCTGTATGCATATTTAGCTTTCATAGTTTTCTCAGTATTAAACTTATCTAGCTATCTGCATGTTTGATCATTATATAACTGAGATTTAGTTTTGGTTGTTGGATTAAAGTTGTTGTTAGGTTTGGTCAAAATTCTCAAAAGTAGACTAAATGTACAAAAAAAAATTGAATTGGTTAATTAAATTTATCAAAGGTTATATTTAATAAATTATATTTGCGAAGTTCAAAAAATTATTTGACGAATTTTATATTTTAATAATAGGGTAATTATTAATCAGGTGCTGAAAAGTGAACGACTAGAAAAACTCATTACCTTATCATCAAGATAAGTAGCCCAGAAACGGGCCATGGCTCGATCATAGGGATCACATGGGAGGATTTTGGGCCCAGAAGCCCAAACATCATCAAGATACTGGACGATGATGAGTGATTCACAAACGGGCCTGTCGCCATGGATGAGAACTGGAATCTTTTTGTAGACAGGATTGGATTTCAGAAGGAGATCACTTTTGGAACCAAAATTTTCCTCAAGAAACTCATACTCCACGCACTTGACGTTGAGCGCTATTCGGGCCCGCAACACAAACAGGCTTGTCCATGAACCTATGAGCTTCACATCATCAGAAGCCATTTTTGAAAACTTTAATTGCACTCTGAAATTGGGGTTTATGTTTATTGTCTATATATTAACGCAGGAAAACGGGAAATATATGTTTGGTTTTTTGTCCAACTATACAAGTAGTTGGTGTATTATTGAAGATTGGTGGAGGGAGGCAATCAAATTCAATTTGTATTGCTTCTGAGAGGTGGTATAAGAGCATTTCTAAGACGCCGTTGTTGAATAATTTGTGCGAAATGACAATATTTGAATGGAACGTGAATAACATACGATTGGATGTTAAGTTTACAATTTTGAAAGTCAAAAATTCTCCCCGATATATAATGTATTACAGTACAAAATATTATTTACTTATTAAATAAATATTGTTGTGAAACTAGAGAGAAATGAGAGAAGAGAGTAATGAAAGAGTATAGGTACAAGATTAGAGTTTAGGAGTAAAAAGATCATTCACATAATATATAATTATTATAATAAATTAATTACAACACTTCCCCTTGAATGACCCTAAAAATGTTGTCTCGTTAAAACCTTCTCAGGAAAATTCAATGGGACAAAACTTGGTCGAAGGAAAAAGAGTACAACCATACTCCCCCTGAAAATCATCACTATAGATTTTTGAGTCGATGCATGTCAATCTTGTGTACCAATTTTCTAAACGATGATGATGGCAATGCTTTCGCGAATAAGTCCGTCAATTATCATATGAGCGAATTTGCTGCATATTGATATCGCCATTCTTTTGGAAATCTTGTGTGCAGAAGTTCGAGAGATATATATTCTGTCTTTTCACCATTTATGTAGTCACATATGAGTTGAGTCATATACGAAATATTTCTTTTCACAGTTGTTGTCTCATTAAAATTTTGCCAGAAAAATCCTGTGGGGCAAAAAACTGATCGAAGGAAAAAGAGTACAGCTGCTCCCCGTGACTTCTATTGATAGTAAAGTTTATCATTTATCTGTCTCCAAACTTTGAAATATAATATGATTTAGAAACTCTTCATGAGTTCTATACCATATGTTGTTGTTTATACATCATTGTTATGCAAAGAATATGCCTCGTCAAAATCTTCCAGGAAAAAACTCGATGGGAAAAATTTGAGTGAAGGAAAAATAGTACATTATCTTTGAATATGCTCATAATATTGCATCATTAAAAATCTATCTCAATTAAGGAAAAAAGAGTGCAATGCATATCTCATCATATTAACTGACAATGTTACAAATATATGCTTCAAGCATATCAAAATCCTTCCAGGATTTTATTTCATTCATGATATTGTTCTACATTTTCGGTAGAATGAAACTTCAAGTTTCAATATCATCCATCATATAAAGAATACTCTTGTAGCATAAATCAATATTTATATATTATTGACAAAATATTTCATATGAATGAACTTCTAGTCAAATATATAGCAATTTATAAGGTTGCATATTCAATCATGGTCAAATAATTGTGTCAATAACTTTTAATTAGTTCAATAATAGCATCCTCACTATCATTGATCTCATGAGTATGAATATAGTTGACTACTTTTCTTATTAATTCTATTTAATCCAATTATATAGGCATAACTTATCGAGATCTCTTTGTTTTAGAATTTTCATCAGGTACCTGAACCTCTTTAAGGGTGTATAATTTGTTATGTATGTTTACTCTACTGGAGTAAAACGTTTATTAAGAAGACATTACAAATAATTGCTTCATATAAAGGATATATTTGAATCAATCGTTACTATGCTTCAGGCATGCCATCTTAATCATCTTATATAATTTTATATAACTTTCGAGTTTGAGACTTTAAACTTGAAAACTATTAATAACCTTATCAGTAATCTAAAATGCAAATTTTCGCTACAAACTTCAGGTTTACTTTAAACATTGAGAGGATTATATTTATGCATTCCATATTTTTGGTTACCATGACATATGCATTTTTTATTTTTTATTTACCATGACATATGTCTATCCTACCCTAATACTGAGAATATTATTTATCGTACAATGACCAACAAGTTATGAGAAAAATGTATCTTTATTTTATATGTTCTCAGCAGTCTCTATCCATTTTGACATGTGGTGAGGTAATTATAAATATCGCACTTGTTTAACTTTTGATGGAGGCTTCTGACTGTAAGTCGTAGACAGGGGTTTCACACATATTTTCATATTTGGCATACTAGTGAGATATTCATTTCACATAATTACAAAAAAAAAAATCTCTTCAAATGAATAACAAATATCATTAGACATATCAATTGCTTTTGCCAACCATAGTGAACAGAATATAAATCATCAATTTTCTTTTGTAAATAAATTTACTAGCAAATGATAAATGTATTTATTAGATACATACGATAGTTTGCTCTCATAGCCAATAGAACAAATATTATCATAAACTTCTGGTAATAAGATAATAATACATGCAATCTTCTAGTAGATCCAAATATCTTGAAGTCAACATGGAGGGTGAATGGACCCAAAAGATCACCCCGTAATATAATATATGAATATTATTGGAACCTAATTCCAATTAAACTAGTGATAACTTAATGGTTAGTTTTGTTGAGAACATGTAGTATTAAAGATAAATAAAAGAATTAGCATACTTTCACAAATTAATACGATGGGATGGCCATAGCAGTCATGCCAAATTATGACATTACTGAACTTCAGGTTCAAAAAGAAAAAGTAATTTTTAATTTCTTTAGAGCTTTTATTGAACTTTCGGGTCAATATGAAAATATATGATTTAGTACTAATTTATATTACAAATTAATTCGATAATAAATTATCTCAAATTCTTATGGATATTTCAAGTAAAAAAACCAATCTCCTGGTTGATTTATATTCCAAATCGTATCACCACGAGCTTGTAGCTCAAGTGGTATCACTAACCCTTTATAATGGTGTTGATAAGGGTTTAAACCCTGGACCTCTCTTTTTTTTTTTGAGGTTTATCTTTACTTTCTAACCACTCTGCCCAACTGATTAAAATATTATTCTAAATCATATCAAAATTATTACAAAAACTTTACATGTAATATTATTGAGATTTGTACTACTTCAAGAATACAATCAATTTAAAACTTTAGAATTTATAAGAATCCATAACATATAAATAATACTTATGGTATATATTTTTCTAAAAAATGATAAGTCATGTATAAGAATATGCTCTTCGGGGCATTAAATTGATTATATTTTTGAAGTAGTACAAATCTCAATAATATTACATGTAAATAATACTTTTAATAATTAAATATGACATATAATAAAAATGTTTTTTCAAGAGCATTGTTAATGTTCTTGTGTAATACTATATATTATTTTTCATCAGAAAAATATATATTATATATCTTATAATATTTTCATGAACATATCATACTCAACTGAGAAATTACGACAATGCTTCAGAAATCATGATTTATATTTTAATAATCTTCTATACTATTAAGAATTGTGAGATCGTATTTTACAAAAATATTACGATAAATATGAGTTGAGAATAAGTTTCATACAATGCTCAAATATACATTGATTACATGTTTTATCAAGAAAAGAAAATCTTTACTTGTTATTTCAAATCTATCATGCTTGCATATAAATTGTGTCATTTAGGTAATTGACAATAAAAAAAATTGAACCAAATGAATATTTTAAATTCATATTAGTGAGTAGATCTCATTAGAATCATATTAACAATAATATTTGGGATGCATCTCCTCTTAACCAAAATCACATCACGAGAAGTACTCTAATTACCACATAATGCACATTAACAGTTATGCAATGTATTCCAAAAAATGGGGGTAAAATTTTTAAATAGAAATGTATAAACTACATAGATCATGTTTCATGCTTGCCCATGATTATAAATTAAACAAGATAAAGTTTTTAATGTCATTAATGTAAATACATGATAAAGTTTCAAGAGAATTATCTAATTGTATCCGCCCTTTTTTTTTAATAAAAGATATAATTCATTAAAAACTCTCTAAGAACAAGAATATATTCATAGCTTTTTAAATAAGTTGCGGCGCTTTTATTAAAAAAGGAGAAAAGTGTTCGAGTACATAGCAAACGATGAATAAAAAACAAAATCAAAGATACTAGCGCTTCATAAGAAATCCCCGCATAAGAGAAATCTTTGAAACTTTGCGTAAAGGAGTAAAAACTTCGTCTTGAGCCATATCCACCCAAAATTGTCTAGAAGCGATATCCATAAGGTGAAGGGCAGGAGAGGATTTTGGTTAGTCAACAATGAAAGGAGTAGAAGACTCTTGTTGTAGTTTTTTAATTATATCAATTATTTTCCGATCAGTGGCAGGTTTGCAAAAAAGAGGGGTGCGATGTTGGCTGCCAATATCCGACCCATCCACTATAATACCTTCTTCACGTGCAAGACAGGCTTTTTGAGTATGTTGCTCTGAAGGAGAGACCTTATCTGAAGAACACATGTCCACCTGATCAACATAACTCTTGCTCGAAAAAGCAGGTTCCTCATAAAGCACAAGCTGTCGAAGCTGTCACAAACTATCTCAGTCGATCTTCAAATGGTCGATTGGTTCTCCCTACAAAGCTGCACAGTTAGTTGCTCACCATTGTCTGAGCCACTGTCAGAAGGCTCGGAAGCAGTATGGTGTTCCTGACCTTCCGAATCGGACGAAGTAACAAGAGTATCATCGGCTTTAGGAGCCGTGTTCACGGGTGCGAGAGATACCAGCTCGGACCTCGAAGTAGGCTCCGAGGTAGAAGGTGCCAAAGGACCCGTGCAAGCTTTAGCTTGTAACACTTGAAAGGTGTTAGGCGTCGTTAGAGAAGGATTAGTAGGCTCGAGAGTCGGGCGGGAATTCGTACGGTTACGGACCTGATGCTCACAAGAATTGGAACGTCGTCAAGAACGTTTGGCATTAATCATCTGCCATTCGTCGCTAACCACTTTCTAAGTAGCACGAGTTTTACGAGCAGGATAAGAACCAACAAGGTGTCCCACCATTTTGCAATTCGAGCAGAAATCCGGCAGTTTCTGGTAACCTAACAAAATATAACCGCAATACCCCTCCCGTTCAATCATAACCGTTTCATGCACATTATGATCAATCAAGTGTAACAGCGACGTCGCTGGAATCCACCAGAATCGCCCAACCATCAACCCCGCCGAAACGACAACCGAACTAACGAGTCTTCACTTAGAATCCAATTTCAACAACCTGTGTAACCCATTACAGCCAGATTCCAGTCACCCCATCCCAGCCAGCCAGCCCGAACCTTCGCCACCATCATCGAAATCAACCCAATTCCAGGCTAAGCCGCTATAAACCCCACCACTACCATCAAAAAAAAACCTGAACGAAACAAAGCCATCAATCTAGCCTCGACTTAACCCGATGGCCGTAAAACTCACCACCACCTGACGGCCACACTTCTTTTTCATCAGACGACGGAGAACATGAGAGTATTATCTTCGACACAGTGAATGGACACTTTTCATCACCAGGATCACGTAAGGTATCGTAAGGCGGGAGCTTAATTTATCGGCAAGTAATGGGATTCGAGAGGAAAATATTGTTGTTACAGATATGGGAATGGAATAAAGCTAACCATCCATGTGAGGAGACTACGACTTTGGCATCTAATTCTTCTTCTTTGCTTTTTTTTATCCTTATTCTGTAGGTGGTCTCCACTCTGTCCTCTACCAGGTTGTACATCTGATAAACTATGTTGCCGCCGCTAAAATCAGGTGGTAGCATCAGCCGCGGTGGCGACAATTTTGAAGCTGGTGAGTAATTCGTGATGTGGTGACCTATATTATTACTATTACTGATGTCAGTTTTAGAATTCATGGATCTCAGAGTCCTAGTGGAAATACGACCGAGGATAGAATTATCGTCGGTCACGGCGGAACCTTCCAGCCGGACTAGTAAGGAAGCCATGTCTGTGTGAGTCTGGTCGATTAGACTCTAGAATACAATTAAGGCATCTTTATCAATGCGGGTGTAAGAGGTTTGTGAATTGGGGTTTGAGTTGAGCTCGGATTTGAGGTTTGCTTTGCAAACCTGGTTTGCATATTTAATCGCCTGATAGTTGGCTCCGTTAGTTTTTAACGAAAAGTCACCGCGGGGTATGAAAATTGAGAGAAAAATGTAACTGAGGGTACTGATATTGATACTTTTCAAAGGTGGGGTACTGATCCTGAAATTTCATCATAATTTGGGTACTAAAAATAGAATTTACCCTATCGAATTTTTCTGTTACACATTTTCACCCTTCTTCTTCATTCGTCGTCGCCGTCTCCTGGCGAGAAAAGCCCCACCTCTCTCCTGTTCACAAACCCACACAAAAAACACAGCATCTCACAATCTCACACACAACACAAAAACACATACAACAACAAAGCAAAGATCGAGAATTAGGGACAAAAAATAAAAAAATAAAAAAAAGACTGCCGGAGATCGGCTCTAGTTGGTCGACGAGCCGAGTCACTGTCCTTAACCAAAAATGGAGCCGCCACTAGAAAAGTTCAAAAAAATCTCAAAAGACACGCCGCCGCCACGACTTTCCTCTCACTGCGAAAAACAAAACCATTCGCTTCCCTATCACTGGATCCGCTCTCGATCTAGTCTACGAAGAAGAAATAAAAGTTGCTGTATTTTTTGCAGATCCGAGGAATGCAACCGCACTTTTTTACCTAGAGTTCTTTCCGATTTGAGAATGAATTTTGACGGTGGAAGGTGGATGTGGCATTCTCTCGTCAGTGCGTATATGTTATTGGCGGCAAATCTCACAGTGGTGATGGTGGTGGCGCAGTCAGCAGAGTTTGTGTTTTTGTGTGAAGTTTGAGAAGGTAAAGGGTCAGAGGTTTAAAAGACTTCATCTTTTCATTTTTCTTTTTCCCTTCTTCGTATTTTTTTTCACCTTCTTCATCTTTTTTTCTTTAATTCAAAACCCCAATAAGCTTTTCGGATTATTAATCATTCTAGACAAAAAGGAAAGCTCAAGACTAGAAAATGCAAAACTAGGATTTGATACCACAGAGTAAAGAAACACGACAATACTCCGGTAAATCGAAACACCAGCAAATAAAACCTCCTGTAAAGATTTAAAAAAAAAACAGAAACGTATTTCAAAAACACCCAATTAGTCTTTAAAACTGGCAACCAAACCTAGTGAACAGGCTTCAAATTAATTAATTAATTAATCGAGCTCCTTCCGAACCTTAATCCCCATGGAATTAAAAGTCTCGATAATCGACTTGGGAATTGATTCAAGCGGCATGTACTGGCAGTACGGATCGCTCTGCTTGATCTTGGCAATCTCGTACATGTGCTTAGGAGTGATGGTGGAGGCGGTCACATGACCAGGCCTGCCGCTCCCGTTCTCTATCCCGACCGCCTTCTTGAGGTACCACGACACCTTCAGCGACTTGACAGAGAACTCGAATGTGAACACGCGATTATGGTGACGGACATTGGGGTTTCAGAATTCAAATTAATTAATTAATTAATCGAGCTCCTTCTGAACCTTAATCCCCATGGAATTGACAGTCCTGATAATCGACTTGGGAATTGATTCAAGCGGCATGTACTGGCAGTACGGATCGATCTGCTTTATCTTGGCAATCTCGTAAACGTGCTTAGGAGTGATGGTGGGGGCGGTCACATGACCGGGCCTGCCGCTCCTGTTCTCTATCTCGGCCGCCTTCTTTAGGTACCACGACACCTTCAGCGACTTGACAGAGAACTCGAATGTGAACACGTGGTTATGGTGGCAGACATTGGGGCTTCGGGCTTGTATTATGGGTCCGAAAAGCTTATTGGGGTTTTGAATTAAAAAAATGTAGAATGCGAAAAAAATAAATAATTTGTATTTCTGAGTCCGAAAAGCTTTTGGGGTTTTGAATTTAAAAAATGAAGAAGGTGAAAAAAATAAATAAGAAGAAGGGGAAAAGATGAGAATGAAAAGAGAGGACAAATTAAAATTGAAAAGTAGAGAGACAAATTAGGTAGTTCAAGCACACATTTAGCATTTAATATTTAAAAATAAATGAAAATTGATAAGATAATAAATTATCCTGCCAAGTCACTGATTTAGCCCGAACTTGATAATTTTGGACCTTATTTTATGAATTAACCAACTTAACGGACGTAATTTGACCGATTTAGCCTAATTTTGGAACTTTTTTTATGAATTAACCAAATTAACGGACGTGATTTGATATTGGTCAACATCACGTACCTTTTGTAGAAAATATAACAAAAAATGAAATTTCCCGGAGTTTTATGTTAAGCTTGCAATTAGTAAAAATAGAGAAATTATCTCATCCACCCATGTAGCAATATTGAATGAATCAACCAGGTTGAATTCAATTAGTAACAATAGAGAAATTATCTCATCCACCTATCTAGCGATATTGAATGAATCAGCTAGGTTCATATGATCCTAATCTTAGCAAAAAAAAAAAAAAAACTATCACCTATTCTCCATTTCTCCTCCCAAGACCGCCGCCCCCAAAACCCATTCAGCCCACCATTTTCTCAATCCTCTCATCGAATGAGCAATTCAATAAGAGATCTCGGATCGTACCGATTCGATCGAAGATCTTTGAATTGGAATATTAGTCCTAACTTCATAGTTCCCAATATTCACAAGTACAAAAAACCTTGTTCGACATATATACACAGGATCATAAATAAAGAACGAGCACTCAACCAGTCTCTCTATATATAATATTATATATAACACAAAACAGCAAACAGCAACGGGTGCCATAAGTGGCCGTACAACAAAAGGCAAAAAGCGAAAAGGAAAAACTATGAAAAACTATACATGCACTATGCACTGGTACACCAGTCATTATTTACATGATCAAGCATTGACAATTGTTCCTCCATTGGGATGAAGGACCTGCCCCGTTATGTAAGACGAGTCGAGGTTGGAAGCCAAGAACACGTAAGACGGCGCCACCTCGATCGGCTGTCCCGCCCTTTTCATCGGCACTTGTTTCCCGAAGCTTGCACTTTCCTCCTCCGTGAAAGAGGCTGGTATCAGCGGTGTCCATATCGGACCCGGCGCCACTCCGTTGACCCTTATGCCCTTGTCCACCAGCTGCAGCGCCAGCCCTCTAGTGAACCCCACTATCGCCCCCTTTGTCGCCGTGTAATCGAGCAGCTTCGCGTTGCCTTTATACGCGTTCACTGATGTTGTGTTGATTATTGAGCTACCTTCCTTCATGTGCCTCAACGCATGCCTGCATTTCATTTTCACAAACAACAATCAATCATATATAGTAAATTTGATCAGCTTAGCTATAAATTATGAATATTTAATGGTTTCAATTAGACGAAGAACGTTGTATATAAATAAATAATTGAAGGTACCTGACAGTAAAGAAGTAAGAAAATATATTTGTCCTAAACACCCTCTCAAGCCTGGCCTCATCAATCTCCTCAACGGAGCTGGCCTCATACTGCTCAGCCGCATTGTTAACAAGAATATCGATCCGGCCGTAGTTGCTGATGACTTCATCGACCACCCGTTTGCAGTTATCATCGTATCCGAGATCAGTCGGTATGGCTATAGGATCTTTAGCATCCGCATGCTTGGCTTTGTTAAGCATCCCCAGAGTGTCGCTTGCGTCCTTGTCTTCCTGGCCTTTCACATAAGTGAAGGCCACGGTGGCGCCCTCCAGGGCAAAACAGTGGGACACAGCTCGACCGATGCCCGAATCGCCTCCTGTCACCAGAGCCACCTTACCCTGCAAATTATATCGAACCACATAATCAAGTGCACGGGGACGCGTTTAAACTATTGCAGTAGCTAGCTAGAGGAGTTGGAGGTCTAACAAATCGGAATTAAAAAAAAAAAAAAAGGCGAAATAACAAAAACCCTGAAAAGTTTACTAAAAAACTCCTTGAGATAAGTTTTGAATTGATGCAAGAAATTTCATTTTTAATGAACCCGCAAATATGCAAATATAGAAATATTAAAAGGGAGATGTTGTAATTTAATGGAGGGGTAGGTTTTGTAATTATCCCTCGATTGATTATTTATTAGACATACCACAAGCTTGTTAGAAGGCTTATATTCTTGGGTGCTGGCTTGAGGAGTTGGGGTCCATGAGATGCTCTTTCCCAGGCTGAGTATCCTGTTTCTGCGGGGGGAATTGCTGGCCGCTGGATGCCATTGATCTGAGTAAATACTAATCAGCTGCCGAGGAGTAATTAGAGCGAGGAGTATAGTGAGCAAGATGAGAACATGATATGCAAGTGAAATAGAGTGGTTTGATATATGTGTGATTTAGAGAAGAGGGCATGCGGTTGAAAAGTAAACGTGGCAATTAAGGGTAAAGAGGGTAAGTGATACGTGTAGAGTTGGGGCAGACGCAGCGGACACGTTCGAAATACGGATTTTTTTTGGGGGGAAAGGCTAAAAAAAAAAAGAAATAAAGGATAAGAAGTCAAGTTGCAGAGCAACTAGGACAAATCGAAGGGAAAATTAAATAATTAATATATATTTTTATTAATACTATAAATTGGTATAGTTTGTCAAAAATTAATAAAGTGTAAAGGGTCGCCGGTGGTAATGGCGTTTCAAAAGCGGAATGCTATTGCCACCAGCTTTCCGCACCGATTTATGAAATGGGGAAAGTATTTGGGGGCGGGGGGAATAGACAAAAAAAAAAAAAAAAAAAAGTTGAATGTGGACGTTAGTGACAATAACGTCACCAAAATGCAAAAAAATAAAAATAAAAAAGAATATCCATAGCGGGACGTCATTCCCATTGGTGTCCCGGGTCCAAAATTGCAAAAAAAAAAAAAAAAATGTTTACCCTAGTTTCCGTCCGGCCTTTTCTTTCGTTTTTCTTCAATTTATTTCTATTTTCCAGCAGCGGAAGGCAACACGCAGGCGGCGGCACACGACAGGCAGCGGTAAGGAGGAGGTTGAAAGTATTTCTATTACCTTTTTATCTAATTAATTATTTATTTAAATTTTTGTTTAATTATTTGTAGAAATAATTATTTCTTGTTCATATAAGTATTGCTAATTACTTTTTAAGTTTTTATTTGCGAATTTGTATTTATTTAGGAATTTGTGTTTATTTGTTAACTGTGAATATTGAATTTATTTGTGAGTTGAAATAGTATTAATTGTTTGTAAATTTGTATTTATGTGTTAATTAACTATGAATATTAAATTTATTTGTGTTTGAAAATATTATTAATTATTTGTGAATTTATGTTTATTTGTTGATTGTGAATATTGAATTTATTTATAAGTTGAATATTATTAATTATTTGTGAACTCGTGTTTATTTGTTAATTATTTATAAATATTAAATTATTTTGTGTGGAAATATTAATTATTTATGAATTTAATTTTTATTTGTTAACACACATACACAAAAATACTTGTCAAACTTAATATTTTTATTTTTATTACTCAGAAGTCCTCGCAACATATGTTGAATATGTCTTTCGACAATGACTATAACATGTACGCATCACTGCTACGAGATGAGATGAAACAAATAATGTCGATTATTCAAATTTAAATCCTACCGAACATCCTTCAGTTGTGATTCCAGACTATATCGCTGATTACTTTGGACCGAATGAAGTTTTCGATTCTGAACAGAGCGAAGGAGAAACGGAAGATGGAATGAAACTGATGAGGAGTAATTTCAGTAGGCGGCAATTTACTTAGTGAAAATCCTTTCGAACCTATCGGGGTTGAAAATGACCATATAACTCATCAACGAGTGGAGGGAGGATCGAGACTTTACAAGGACAGAGCTTTTTTTTATTCTAACTACGAATACATCCCTGTTGATTTTATTGGTGTCCTCAGCAAGATTGTTACTACGAAAATGGGGACGAATTTTTGAAAAAATGCATGATTTTTAGAGATAAATAATATTTGATGTGGGCTGTTAAAGATTACTCTGTGCGTGTCGTCAGCGTGCGTATAGAGTGGATTTGAGCAACCCAGAGCTTTGGAGAGTTGTTTGTATTTCGAGACCACATAGTTAGAATAATCCAGATATTTTGAGTTCATCAAGTGCCTGCTCACCTGAATGTCAATGGTGGCTCTGTGCTAGTTATCGTAAACGAAAGGTTGTTTTGGAAATCACCAGATTGGGTCCTACGCATGAATATTTAGTATCTCTTACACGTGAGGATCACCCCAATCTGTGTATAAACATGATTGCTATGCTCATAAGCATTTCGGTTGAAAGTGATCTGAAGTACAGCTCCTTGCATGTTCAGACTGTCGTAGAACAAGAATATAGTTATAAAGTGTCATATCACAAGGCATGGCAAGATTTAAGATGGGCCCGTGAAAATGTTTACGGGACGTGGGAAAGCTCGGTTTAACATTTACCAAAATATATGAAGGCCTTGCAGACGTACAACTCAGGGATAATAGTTTAGTGGTTACACAAATCTTCAGGATTACCTGGTGTCCGTATGTTAAGATTTGTATTTTGGGCATTCAGACCTTGTATCGAGACTTTTATACATTCTCCCAAAGTTATCAGCGTTGATGAAACTTTTTTGGTCGGAAGGTACAAGCACATGTTGTTAATGGCATGCACACTTGATGCAAACCAACATGTCATTACATTAACTTATGCAGTTGTTGATTCAGAAAGTCGTAACTTGTGGCATTGGTTCATTCACATGGTTTCAAAATATATTGTTCGTGATATGGTTGGGGTTTGTTTAATATCTGATCGATATGCTGGACTACTTATTGTAGTTCAACAAGTTCGAGCCTTCATGCCACCTATTGGATACAACTGTTTTTTGTTTACGAGATATCTCTTCTAACTTCAATAAGCAATTCAAGTATGTGAAACTGAAGGATATGTGTTACAAAGATGGATCTGAACCCAGGGTTTCGATCTTTCATAAAATAATGGAGCAGATTAAACTTCAAGATCCAAAAGCATTTGCATACTTGGATGACATTGATAAGAGCATATTGAGTGACGACGGCGGCAGGCGATGTGGGATCTTGACGACCAACATGTCTGAGTGCATGAATGGATTACTCAGACGTGCTAGATAGCTTCCGATAACTATCCTCGTCCCAATCACATTTGCTCGAACACACAGATTTTTTATGAACACTTGGAAGATGTGACAAAAGTTGAGCGAAGACAATAATTTTGGCCTGATAGTATATATAGTATATTTAGAGCAAGACCATAGGTTGGTACATCTTAACACGTCACAATTTATAATTGGGCGGCACAGACAGCCCAAGTTTTCACACGGGTCGATGGATCCATTCGGGGTCAAAATTTTCGAGTGTTCTTATCGAGTGCGGGATGCTCTTGTGGTAAATGGTTGAGTAGTGGCATGTCATGCTCGTAATCCGAGCATGCATCACTTTCAGCCGAGGACGTCACGTTGTCCGTACCACGTTATGGTGCTAGGTATAACACGTTACGTAATACTCATTTATTCTACATTTCTATTTTAATTAATTATCTTTAATACTTGTTTAGATGGATTGCACGACTTAGACATATGCGAAGTTCTAGAAATACATTGCGAGTCTTTCGGGATGCACTTGAGCGGTTGCACGAATTGGAGGTAATTAACTTATTACTATTTATTTATTTTGGATTAACGAAACTGTTGTTACTTATTGAAATGTGCAGTAGATGTGGGAGTAGTATGATATGAGTGCCCCGATATATCCGTCTTAGGTGCAAGATGTCTGAGCCAAAACTGGTTGAGCCGATGTCCACTCATATTCTGTTCAATTTTCGAGGTCCAGTTTTGTGATTGTGTGACACAACAATTTGGTATACGACAGAAGATACCAGAGCCCATCACGATTGATTTGGAGGAGTTGCACAATCATTCTCGACAGCATCATTATGTTCAGCGGAATGTACGTCATCATGATTGGATTGCTACATGGACTTCGTGGGCCAATTCGAGAATACAAGGCACTCCAATTATTAGAGGTGGACGTACGGTGCACGGATATTTTCGTTGGTATAAAGAAAATACGCATCATTTCATCTCTCGTTTGGAGAGACACACAGAAGAAGAATACCAGCCATCAGACTTCAGCGTTCACGATGCAATTGTAAGTCTTAATTCTTCCATTATCCATGCAAGTTTATATTTCCAAGATTCGTGTTTAAACTTTATGTGTTTGTAGAGTACTTGGAATGAGCGACTCATCCGTGTTGCGTCAAATGTAGTGAGCAAGATTTTGATTCATATCGTCGTATGCATGATGTGGTTTAATCTGTCGATGATGAGATGAACCAATGGCTTCGCATTCGTAGAGAGGTAAAGAGCATGATCCAGCTCCACGCACGGTACAGACATCAAGTCTTGCAAGAAGGAACACACTCGATTCATCCTCTCGTCAAAGGGCACCCACACATGCAAATGGTATTATGGTTATCCATTAATGATAATTTTTATATTAAATTCTAATATTAATATTGCAATAATATTGTTTCCCTCTCTTTCAATTTAGATACGGTTTGTCCATCATCATTTCGTAGATATCCTGATCCACATGACGGAAACGATTATGTTCCTAGCTTCGGACAATCTAGGGTGGAGTTTTGTACTCCTCCTATTGTAGGGCGCTCGTTTATCAATTTTCTTGAGATAGATACTGATTACAGATTTCAGGAGTTCGGAGCTCAAAATCAGATGGGATTTCCACGACCACAATTCCATACGATACCAATTCAATTTGAAAGTGTGAGTCATGATAATGAGATTTATGGTGCATTTGTGAATGAGCAAGATGAAGATGATGAAGCGAAAGAAGGAGATGATGAAGAACATGATTCACTAGTACCAATTCAACCACTTAACAGAAGGACATATAGACCAGTTAAAAGGAGGCGTGGTGGCTCAAATGCACCGCGTGGACATAATTATAAGTTTCATACAAACATTACCAAAGGGGTGTGACATAGGGGGACATTGTTAAAACTATTTTATTAACACTATTTTGTAGTCAAATAAATCAAGTGTAATATTGTATCTACTTTTTTTTTAAGTATTCTTATTAGTAATATATACATTATATCAAAATATATATATATTTATTTTATTATGTCCGTAAACCCTAATATTTTGAAATATAAATTAAACTATATAATATAAAACCTAAATTAAATAAAGGAATTTTATTTTTTCTCCCAAAATAAATTTTGTTAAAACTCTTCGTTTTTTTCTTAAATTGTCGGGATGCTACTGTCCTTTTTCTTTATTGCAATTTAGCTTGGGACGCCACTGAATTCGTCAAAGTTTTATTTATTCAATGACCAGATCTAGCAATGAAAAAAAAAAAATTTTGGCATTTTGGTCCCGGGACGCCAGTGGCAGTGGCGTCCCGCTTTGGAATTTTTTATTTTATTTTTTGCATTTTGGTACCGGGACGCTACTACCATTGGCGTCCCGCATTCAATTTTTATTTTTATTTTCATTTTCCCCTCAAATATTTTCCATTTTGTAAATTGGTGCAGAACGTCGGTGGGAGTGGTGTTCCGCTTTTGGAATGTCATTACCACTGGCGCTCCTATACATTTTATCAATTTTTGCTCAAACTATACCAGTTTATTAATATTAATAAAATATATATATATATATATATATATATTAATTATTTAGTTTTCCCCAAATCTAAAACATGGTATTCACACTATTATATTTATTTTTTATTATATCATGTTCATATTCATAGCATGACATCATATCGTATTAATCATTGTTATTCATAAGATGTATAATGTATTTATGTTTAAAATCAAACATATTCTTGTACACTAATCATATATTCATTTATATTTTGTAGTTTTGTCTTAAAAAACACGGAAAAATAGCAAAATCCAAAATTAATTGAAATCGACGGTGGAGGAAAATAGCAACACAAGTTTTGGTAAATCAATCGAAATAGACGATTTGCTTAATTTTTTATTTTATACAATAGTATCATAACTGTAACACTCTATATCATGAGATTAATTAAGAAAACTCAATAAATTTGGTTGGTAAACTCACACTAATAAAGTGTATCATCTTTTGTGTAAGTCCTCACATCAAACTCCAAAATTAAACGTATTTGGCATGGAGTAGATATACAATGAGTAACTCTCTGAGAAGTCTCTCTAGGAGCATTTTGTCCTAATATTCGAAATACTAAATCCGGTATTACGAATGTCGAATACTCGTTTGTTCAATACTCATAAATCAAATACTCAACCAACAATTTTTACATCTAAATAATTAAATACTGCTAAATACAATATTATAATAAGATATCATTCATTTTTCAAACATGGTTTGACATCAAATAAAATATAATAATACATTATCATCCACTTTTCAGATAGCATTTGAAATACTCACTACAAAAAAACAGCAAATTTCCGAGGGATTTTCCGAGGGAACACCGAGGGAAATAAAAATCCCTCGGTTTTTTCCGAGGGAATTACGTTCCCTCGGAAAATCCTTCGAAAATCAGGGCGCCAAATGTTCCCGCCATATTTACCGAACGAAAAATCGAGGGATGACCGACGGGTGGTTGTCCAAGGGAAGTAGTCCCTCGAAAAACTGAGGGATATTAGATTCCCTCGGTTTCATTTATTATTTTTTTAAAAAAAAAATTAAATTTCCGAGGGAATATAATTTCCCTCGGAATTATTCCGAGGGATAACGGATTCCCTCGAAATTATTTCGAGGGAAATTGTATTCCCTCGGAATTTAATTAATTTTTTAAAAAAAATTAAAAAAAATTAAAATCGTAAAAAATAGAAAAAAATAATACAAAATAGGATTTATTTCCGGGACGCTTAGGCGCACCCCTCCCCGTCCCGGTCGTGATTTTTTGGGTTTAAAATTCCCAAAAAATTGAAAAAGGCAATTAAAGAAAAGTCAAAGAAATAAATCAATTATAATAAAAAAAATATTTAAAAATTTATGAATTACATGCGTTCGATCGAAACAGTAACAAAGTTTATTACATAAATAAAAGTGTTTCTATGGATGGGGAGGGGGAAACTGCTGCTGCTGCTGATAGGGAGGC
>BMAC01000248.1:708302-765604 GCA_014905375.1 Phtheirospermum japonicum | reverse complement strand
TAATTTGTATTAAATAAGAAAATACATAATAATAATTTGCTATTAAGCAAAGAAATTTTATATCTATTTTTTTTTTTGGCAAAACAAAAGTGTGTAATAAGTTTTAAAAAAAAAGTGTAATAAATAATAAATACATAACAACATTTGCACATCAAAGCAAGAAACTTTTGCAATCAAATAAAATACTTTTTGTCATCAAGTATGAATTTTTGGACATTAAATAAAAAACCTGTTATATATAGTAAGAAATTCGGATATATAGTAAGAAATATTTCCAGTGACCGGAATTATTTTTTGAACATTTAGTAAAGAGTATTTGAACATATAGTAAGAAATACATACATATAGTAAAATATCCAGACATATAATAAGAAAAATAACTGGGTTGAAAAAAAAAACTGACTGCACTGACTACATGGACATGTAGTAAGAAATTCAGACATACAGTAAAAAAATCTGGGCAGGAAAAAGAAAACGCCGAAAATAAATTCCGACAGTCGGAAAATATTTTCAGATGATCAGGAAAAGAAAATGTGACCGGAGAAAAATTCCGGCGATCGGAAAATTTTTTGACCGGCCGGCGGCGGCCAGCAGCTAACTTTATATTTGCTGGGCAAAAAAAAATATATCGCCGGAAATTTCTCGGCAGCAGGTGGCCCCATTTTATTATTATTATTATAAGTTATTTTAATAGTAAGGGTATTGTGGTATATTCATATCACAATTTTGGACTATTTGGCAAAAAGTAGGTATATTATATTTAAAATTGGATGGAGGACTAATTGACAAATGGACCTCCACCTGGGGTACTATTTGACAATTTCCCCATAAAAATATAAATAAGTCATATATAATTAGTAGAAAAAAAATCTAAACTAATTATTTTAACTAAAAGATAAATTACACATGAAATAATTTTAATTACAAAAAAAATTTATTTATGAAAACAAATAAATAAATTGTATTTATAAATAATTTATTTTTTAATTTTTAAATATTCGGTATAGGTGAATTATGATATATTTGCAATAATTAGAGTATGTAACTTAATATTAGTAATGAACTCAATCTTAATATAAAAAAATAAAATTATATAATAATAATTAATTAATACTTATTAGACAATGGCACAATGCGAGAAGGATTGAGAGTATGACACCTTTTGAATTTTTCAAAGTATGTAACATTAATTATTAACCAAATTAATCTAAACATAAAAATATAAATTGAGCTAATAATAATTAATTAATATAGATTAGAGACGGGTTGAAAATGTGACATCTTTTGGATTTTTTATAAATATGTAAATATAATTATTAACGAATTTAATCTAGATATTAAAATATAATATTAATTAATAAATTAAACAGGGTATAGGTTGACAACACATCCTTTCATTTTTTTATTTTAAATTTAAAATTTTGTACTTTATAATTATTATAAATATTTTTATATTTAATTCTTTTTTTATAAATTTCGTATAATACACAAGTGTTAAATTAGTGTACACGAGAGATCAGCTGCATGCACATCCCAACCACCATCACAGCGGACAGTTGGGCTTGGCCATCGTTGGGTTTGGGCTATTTAAGATTTTATACTTTATAATTTTTATAAATATTTTTTATATTTAATTTTTTTGGGTTTTACATGCCCCCATGGCCCAAACTTGGGTTCGGATTAGGGAAAATTACGCTAACTACTAATTTTAGTTTTCTTATTTATTTTTACGATGTGACGCGTGTTTTTACAAGCATGAATTTTTCTTTTCTATGTTTATGTGACATTTGTTTTATTTGCTAATAAATTGACTTTTATTGATTGATTTTATTTAACTATGTGAATATTCTGTATTATTTAAATTCATGAAACTTTTAAATTTGTTTTCTATCATCTAGTCAAATTGATTGATTTTCATATCTATTTTTAAGATTAATTAATTTTATTTCTATTTTCCACTAAAAAGTTTCACGATAAGATAATATCAAAGAATATGTTGTATTATTTAAACTTAGAAACTTTTTCAAATGAGTATAATTTATTCATTAAAATTATCTATTGAAATATTTATCAATTATAATATTCTACATATTAAAAAAAAACCCTATAATTATCAAGTAGATGGATATTCTTATGAAAAAAAAAATTATAACTGTATAAATTTATTGAATCACATCATGACTTTGGTGAAACAACCTCAAAACAAATATATATAAAAAAAATTATAGAAAAATATTTTATAAATGTTATACTGAATCACATCATGACATTAAAACAACCTCCAAAATAAATAACTATATAAAAAAGTTATCGAAAAATATTTTATAAATGTTATACTCATTGGATGAAATATACCAATAGTTATGAATTTCTTTAGGGGACTTCTACGGTGCCTTGAATGTACCATTCCCCACTTAATTAGAACCATTAGATCAAAAGTTGATTTTAAATAATGATAGATCAAGGGATGTAAATGCAGGGGTGCTAGGAGGTATGGTACCTTCACGGCACCGTAGTCATTTCCATTTCTTTATATCAATATGATCCAAATATAATTCAAAAATAAATTAATTAAAGGGTTATATGTTAATTTTTTACTGATTCAAATAGGGTTGTATTCCTCCTTTGCTTGTATGGGACGGGAGAGATGATGAACTAATTTACAGGCGGTGTTCTAAAAGGCGGCAAAAGGCGGGGCCTAGGCGCGCCTGGGCGTGAGGCGCGAGAAAAACGTCTCGGCCCATGCCTAGGCGTGAAAAAAGGCGGTCAACTTGTTTTGTTGACCGCCTAGACGCGCCAAGGCGTGAAAAGGCGCATGTCTTTTAGACGAATAACCTGATATTTTTTTTGTAATTTAGCCAAATATTAAAAAATTTATAATGAAATCAAAAAGGATCAAATAATTAACATTTCACAAAAATTATTGTAAGAAGCAAGTACAAGTCCCAGGAAAACTCCAGCCCTTATTGCCCAACCTGAGAACGGATAGCTAATGCGTTCCACTTATTGAACAGGGTTCTTCGGTCGGTCCGCGACCCCTAAAGGCCTCTTGGGGTGATCGTAGTTCCTACGGGGTTGAGATGATGGGGTCGCTCCATGAATTTTCCTTCATTTTCTTTTGCCGCATTTCGCTCAAAGGATTGAAGGGGAGGCTGATGCCTGCCCAGCGCCGGAAGGTCAAGCCCCAGAGGAGCCTAAAACGATTCGACTAGAAACGTATTATGAAAACTATCATACTTTTACAGTAAACGTCATGTTTTTATTGTGAAATTCATACTTTTCAAAAAAATGTGAATAGTTGTTTTGAAAAGTATGATTTTATACATTAAAGTATAATTTATGATTTAAAAAGTATGATAATCTTATATGACACCGTGATTAATACGTTGATTTTGTATAGATGATTAATATTTTGTTAACTATATTGGAAAATATATAGACAAATTTGTTAAACATACATTTTTTCTTACTTATTATAACAATATAATAAATAAAATAATACAAATATTTGAAAATGCCTTTTTACGTTTAGGCTTCGCCTAGGCACGCCTACTCTTTCAAGGCTTGAGGTTTGGCATTGCCGCCTTGCCACGTCTCACGCTTTTTTGAACCTTGCTTACAGATTTTATTTAGAGATGTTCATAAATTTTCAATTTCTTTCTTGACAAAATATAACTACTATGACAAAATCTATATCGTTGAATTTTGTTATGGAATGAGCTTTATTTAGATAATTTTTAATGATTGTTTTCTTAATATCTTCCTCTCTTCTATGTGGCAATATGTCTTTGCTAGACTTGAATGCACGTATAAACCTGTTATTCAGAATCAACTATTTGAGTTGATCTCAAAATAAACAATTCTAAAAATAAAAGCATTTGATTATTTTTGTCAAAAGAAAATAAAACCAAACAATCAATATCCCTGAACGAAAGTCATTATACCGTGCACTTGGGTGCACCTTGTAAGGTGAACTCATTAATTTAATTTATCATCGTATATAACTGACATATATCATCACATATAACTTTTACATATCATCACAAATAATTGAAATTCTAAATCTAAATCTAAATCTAAAATCCTAATATGAAAAAAATAAACCAAAAATAAAAAATTAAACACTAAAATGAAAAACTAAACCCCAAAATCGAATATTAAACACTAAACCTTAAAAAAAATTCATATATCACATATAACTGGTAAAATAATAAATTTTTGCCGGGACCTCAAAACGGAAAATTAAATTAAAAAAATAAAAACTAAACCTTAAAATAAAAAATTAAACCATAAAAATGGATAAACCCAAAAATGTAACAATAAACCGTAAAATGAAAAAGTAACTCTAAACTCTAAATCTTTGTCACATATCATCACGTATAACTACCATATGTGATCATGTACTGTTATATATCATCACGTATAATTGGATGATAACAGATTTTTCCACGGTGCACCTAGCAAGGTGCACCCAGGTGCATCTAATAAATTGCCCCCAAAACGGCAGAACACTATCTAAAATCAAATTCAAAAATTACCTTTGATTTTCAAACAATAGCACACAAAAATCAGTGAACCATGTCTTCTAAAGAAAATCAAAGCTCATACAATATAGAAAACTGCATGAGAAATAAGGGATGCATAAAAATTAACAAATTGAAAAATAAGAAGCAAACAATCAGAATTCCCAAAAGGTAAAATCCTATATATCGAGATGGAGATCACACAAGCAAAAGATTTGAAAAATATTTCAAAGCATATACGAAACAGGAAAAAATCAAAAATTAAAATCGAGATTTCGAAAATTACCTTTGATTGTAGGAAAATTCCGTGTAGTGAAGAAATCAACGGTGGTATTGCGGAACCCTTTTGTCGTTGTGAAGTGAAGAAATCGCCGGCGGCTCTCAGACTCGACTCGTGCAGTGATTTGTGAAGCGTTGTAAATGTGACCGGTAAACATGCTTTTTTTTTTCCATGTTTTTACAACTCTTATCGCGACCGTGTTTTTGGGTGGGTTGAATCGCCAAATGCAACTCGCTCATTTTCTTCACCCAGACCCAGACGGATGAAGCATGAGCTGCGGGTATGAACGTGTGTCAACCTTAACTTCACATTTTTCAAGCATCTCATCAAGCTTTCGACATTTTCCCTATACCTCGTCTCTCCCTCTCTCTTTCCAACTTTTTAAATTCAACTACATAATATTATTGGGAAAACACCTTTGTCAGGCCGAACTAATGGATCATCCGTTAGGCCAAAATTTTATACTGCTATATTATAGTACAAAAATCAATACATTATAGTAAAAAATTAATATATCATAAAACAAAAACGAATACATCATAACACGGGTCAGATATTTATGAAAAATAAATACTTTTGAGTACAAAAACTAATACATAGTTCAAAAATCAATATATTATAATATCGGATCAAATGAACTAACGGGTCATGAACCGTCAATCTGGCCTAATGCAAGTCTTTGTCATATTATTTTACACACACGTATATTACTTGCAGTTGTTTCCTTAACCAATCATTTAATCACTTCTTCTTATTAATCTAAAAGGGGAAAAAAATATTATTTTACAAATTTATTATTCAGCACATCATTCACTTTTTCACTTCTACTCATTTTTTAAAACAAAATAAAATAAAACTAATTATCATTGCACATTTTTTTCAAACTCTGTTATTCACCCTCTCGTTGTTCATAGCAAGATAGCATCAGACCATATCCAATCATGTTTTTCTATTTCTTTATCAAACTGATTGTTCAATTTTACATCATCATCTAATATACAGATTGTTTTTTCTCTTCAATGAAATATAATAAAATTCCATTACTAAGAAAATAATTTCCGATTGAAATATATTTAATCACAACCTAAATATTGTTTTATTATTTTGTTAATTCTCTTTGATCCGTAACGAGTCAAACAAGTGAAGCACGTCTATCATTCAGGATATCCTTTAGCTGTTAGACTTTAAAAAAAAAACACTCTGACAGATAGGTGATAACGTGATTGTCCATATCTTGGATTTTTTTGGTTGCTTTCACATCTAATATTAGAAAAATCACTGTCCCCGTAGACCATATTCGTCATAAATGCATATCAAAATTCAAACTCTCCGTGACTCGATTCCAATTAGTCTATAATTATTGATAAAATGAGAAATATTTAAAATTAAAGTAAATAAATGCATAATGCACGAAAGTAACTGTTTCTGAACTGTTGTCTCAACATGTGCAGATCTCGGTTGAAAACAGACAAATCTTTTTCGACAATAATCACACGAGAATAGTTAAATTATTACCCTTTTTTAGTTTATTAATGTTAATTAATAATTATAAAAATCAGTATTAATTAGTATATTTATTATTGAAAAAGTAAAATTTTATATTGTAATCATCAATTTTTAATTTATTATGTAGAAAACTAATATTTCAAAAATATTAATTAAGGTATGTGTGGAAATAATAATTTAATGATACGTTAAATATATTAACTGGACTATGGGAGGAACGAAAATAGAATACTGAACTGTATTTGTGGGACGGATGGAACAGTAATTATAAAATAAACTTTTTTTATTGTTAAAAAGATAAATCATTTTAGAGGCTGTTGACATTTTGCGCATTGCTTTTTATACCTTTTTCAATCTTCTTCAAGAAAAATACGAAGACCATACAGTAAAGATAGACCAATAAATGACAAATTAGGTGTCCTCAACAATCACCCAACTTTATTATTTATGTTACACACATTTATTTTGTTCAGACTCTATTGTTTCCTGTTCTCTTATATTTTTAAATCTTTTCATCGTACAAATAATTATCAAGTGTATACAATTATTCTATTAGTTTTAAAAATAACTTATGAATTCTTAATTTTTTATTTTTTTAATATATGTAATAAGTTTAGCACACATATCAATCATCCGTAACAAAAATAAAGTGAAACCCCACTTTAAAATAAAAACCCTGTCAGCTTTGTAACCACTTCCATCCGCTTTTGAACCACTTCACTTCAATCCACTGAGATTTTGCACAAAAATAAGAAACAAGTCAAACCCAATTCTTGAAATTATTTCCCACACAATTTGAGTCCAAAAAGTCCATATTCTCAGGTTTACCTTTAACTCCACTGATTTGTGGCCCTGATGAAGAAATTTCCAAGGAGAGAGAGAGAGTTTTATTGTCCAAAAGGACATGGCTTCAATGATTTCTTTGAAAAAAACATATTTGTAATATTATAATATTAGCTCCAGCTTTTTTGTTTCTTCAGCATTTAATTA
Source organism: Phtheirospermum japonicum (assembly GCA_014905375.1). Classification (NCBI taxonomy): domain Eukaryota; kingdom Viridiplantae; phylum Streptophyta; class Magnoliopsida; order Lamiales; family Orobanchaceae; genus Phtheirospermum; species Phtheirospermum japonicum. The sequence goes on along the minus strand of BMAC01000248.1, from coordinate 758,305 downwards.
TGTGCAAAGGATATATATAGAAAGATGAAGGCTTTTTGTGTCTGAGTGAGTGGTAGCTGCATGTAATTATTGTCTTCTCATTTTTAACAAAAAAAATGGAAAAAAGGATGAGAATTTTGTGCTTGTACTGTCTGCTGCTCATGTTGTTCCCTTTTCCTTCTTCTTCATTTCCCTTATGCACTGACTTGAGTAAGTTTGTGTTGAGATTTTTATTTTTTTTTAATAGTAATCTTAGTACCTTTTTTTTTTCCTTGGATTTATATATGTGTTTATTTATTTTATTGAAATTTGCAGGAGCACCTACAAGTACAAATGGCAGTTTGTCTTTCTGTCCATACAATGGAAAAGCGTGCTGCGATTCAACACAAGATCTGCAGCTGCAGAGGCGTTTTCTGGCCATGAACATATCTGATTCTGCTTGTGCTTCTGCTGTGAAATCAATCCTCTGTGCTGTGAGTTTTTTTTGTTTTGTTTTTTTTAACTTCCGAATGGTTCAATTTTAAGGATAATTACAAAAACCACCATCGAGTTTGATGTAGTTATAGAAGAACTCAATTAGTTTTTAAAATTATAAATAACCCCTCAAAGTATTATGCAATCGCCCCTTTGAAGCTGACATTTTCTTAATAAATATTAAATATCCCACCTATTGAGGATGCAATTTGAAAAATAAAAACAAATATCAGCAGAGTTTTTGTAATTCTGAAACGCATTTGGAGTGTTTTTATTGATTTAAACTAAACATCAAGTTTATTTTATTTATTTATTATTATTATTGTTGTTATTATTATTTTTGGTAACCAACACTATTTTTTGTGCTTGTTCTTATTTCATGGAATCATTTATTATGTCCCATTGGTGCAGGAAGAATTATTTTGGACCTTCTTGTAAAATAATAGTTCTTTTGGACTGAATATAATATAAGTCAATAGTTTCACACAAAAACTTGTTCATCCTTTTTTGGAAGATCATCCATTTCCCATTCTTGTCCTGAAATATAATTTATTTATTTTCGAAATATCCTTTGAAATATTGTCCCTTTCCAAGATTATTTACCAACAAAAATAAAAACTCTATTTCCTCAGGTTTGTGATCCATTCTCAGCAAGTTTATTCGACGTCGACTCGAACCGTCGACCAATCCCAGCACTCTGCAATTCCACAGCTGACAACACAAACAACAACAACAGCTTTTGCTCAACCGTATGGGATTCTTGTCGAGACGTACCAATCTCAAATTCCCTTTTTGCCCCCAAATTGCAAAGCAAAGCCCAAGTCACCAAAAACGCGACTTTATCCAAACTAACCGACCTCTGGCAGTCGGAATCCGATTTCTGCGGCGCATTTGGCGGGGGCCACGATGAAAACTCGCTATGCTTTGCTGGCGAGCCCGTTTCGCTCAACAAATCCGACACACTGCCGCCCCCAAACGGCATCTGTCTCGAGAGAATTGGCAACGGCTCGTACATCAACATGGTCGCCCATCCCGACGGGTCGAGCCGCGCGTTTTTCTCCAGCCTTGCGGGAAAAATATGGCTGGCCACGATTCCGGATCAAGATTCTGGGGACACGATGGGCCTCGACGAGTCCAGCCCGTTCGTCGACTTGACGGATCAAGTTCATCTGGATACGAGCTTCGGGATGATGGGAATGGCGTTCCATCCGAATTTCGCGACAAACGGCCGTTTTTTCGCGTCGTTCAATTGCGACAAGTTGAAGTCAGGGAATTGTGTTGGGAGGTGCGGGTGCAATACGGACGCCGGTTGTGATCCTTCGAAGATAGATTCTTCGGATGCTGATGTCGTCTGCAGATATCAAACTGTTGTTGCCGAGTATAGCGCGAACGGGACTGCTTCGAGCCCATCGATGGTAAATTTCTTTCGGAATGATTTAAAGGGTTAATTACAGGAGGTGTGCCCTTAAGGTATGACCTAATTACAAAAGAACCCAATTAATTCTGAAAATTACAAAAATAACCATTATGATTTTACTTTATCTTGACCCCTTCATAATACATCAGAAGGCATTCAAATCAAAAAAACCTTCACGTTTATAAAACATTATAATTACCCTCTAATTTTAACATTGAATCAAACCTCGGGGGTATTTTGCAATTTGAAAGTTAACTGGGTTTATATATATATATATATATATATATATATATATATATATATATATATATATATAATTAGGTGAAACCTCAAGGGTACTTTTGGTACAAAAAATTACCTGTGAGATTTAGCTAACTGCAAAATAGTATAATTATCTCTCAAAATTACAAATACCCCTTGAAGTGAATTTAAAAGTGGACACTTCTTTTTTTTTTTTTGCAACCAAGCCAAACCTCAAGGGTACCCTTTGTAATTATCAAGAAAATAATTGAACCCAAAAAAAATGTAGCTGAGTTTTCGTCGCATATGACCTCAATAGGCGGACAGCGCAAAACCACAAGAAGTAAGAAGAATCTTCACAATGGGGCTACCCTTCACAGCCGATCACGGCGGCCAAATTCTTTTCGGTCCAGCTGATGGATACATGTACATCATGATGGGCGACGGAGGCAAAGGCGATCCCTATAACTTCGCCCAGAATAAGAAGTCACTGCTCGGGAAAATCATGAGGGTCGATGTGGACAATATACCAAGTGAGTATTCGAGACACAAAGCCTAATTATATTTCAGTTTCTTGCTGTTGGTTATAAATTTTCCTATTGTGTTTTTCTAATGATATGCATTTGGGCTATCTATATCAGGTGAAGAGGAAATAATTAAGCTAGGCCGATGGGGAAATTATTCTGTCCCTCGAGATAACCCTTTTTCGGAAGATAGAATAATGGAACAAGAAATCTGGGCTTACGGGTTGAGAAACCCTTGGCGTTGTAGCTTCGATTCAGAAAGGCCTTCTTACTTCATGTGTGCTGATGTTGGACAGGTTTACATATGCTGTTATTTACAAACCTTAAAACAGAAAAGGCCGGGCCGGGCCGGGTCACAATGTTTCGGCCCATCATTTTCAAAGCACAAGCCCGTCTCGTGCTGAAATTTGAAGCTCTACATCTATACGATGTCTGATTATGCTTTATTTGGGTTTTTACAGGATCGATATGAAGAAGTTGATATCATCTCCAAGGGTGGGAACTACGGGTGGCGCGTTTATGAAGGTCCACTGGATTTTCAACCTCAGAGTACTCCAGGTGGCAACACGTCAGCTGATTCCATAGACCCGATCTTCCCGGTGTTAGGATACAGCCACTCCAATTTAAATAAACTTGGCTCTGCAGCGATATCGGGTGGATACGTCTATCGTTCACAGACCGATGCATGCATATATGGAAGGTAAAAAGAGAACAATAATTAATTTTTATTTCTTGTGAAAATTACGAAAAAAAACTCCAAGGTGTAGCTTAATTGCCAAAAAAAAAAAAAGGTCAAGTTATCTTTCAAAATTACCCCTTGAAAGTGTTGTAATCAACCCTTGAGGGTGCAATTTGTAAAAGAAAAAAAGTAATAAAAAATATGAAGGGGTATTTGTAATTTTGAAATTTTTTGGGGGATAACTACAAAAATTCCTGAGGTTTGAGGTATTTACAAACAAAAAATATATAGAAGCTAAATTTGAAATTTACAAAAACTACCTTTGAGGTTTGATTCCGTCCCACATTTTCCCCCAACCGTTAGTTGACTTGATGGAATTTGCTGATGTCATCAAATAATTTATAATTACACCCGACTTTTCAAAATATTAAAAATAGCCCCAAGTTTTCAACTGCCTATTCATAATATTTATAAAAAAAACTTGAGGGATGTAACTGTAAAATATTAGACTAAAAATAAGGGTTTTGTAATATTTAGAAAAGAGGCTTGATTTTAAAAATATTTGTTGACGTGAGTAATTTCCATCTACTCCACTAACTGGTGCAAAATTTAAGACGAATGTAATCTAAAGGGTGGTCTTCTAATTTTCAAAATTAGCTGGTTTTTTTTTTTTTGTGTGTGTGTAGTTATCCCTTTATGTGATCAGCCCTTATTTCTTCGTATAATCTTTTACTTGCGAGTGTTGAACTAACTAACGTACCTTTTGCCTCAATATGTCATGATTCAGTTACTTGTACGCTGATCTGTACGCAAGTCACATTTGGGCTGCATCGGAAACCCCGCAAAACAGTGGAAACTTTACGGCCAAAGACGTCTCGTTCAGCTGCGCTTCAGATTCTCCGATCAAGTGTGACTCAGTGCCCAACAGCAAACTTCCCGCTTTACAGTACATATTCTCCTTTGGAGAAGATAACAGAAAAGACGTTTACATTTTAACACAGAGCGGTGTGTACAGAGTCGTTCGTCCGAGCCGGTGCAATTACACGTGCTCCAAGGAAGTTAAGGCGTCTACACATTTTCCTCCGACTGCTCCGTCGGATGGCCACCGTGTTCTTCATCCTTATTCGGCGGTGATGCTTTTTGTATCTGCAGTTATGATTTTCTTGGAAATTTTGTTGTAACATATGCAAGGATTTATGTACTGAATCGGAGACGATGTTAATGGATAATATTGTTTGCAATATATATCGCAATTCAAGAATCTCAAGGAAACAAGAATAATAGATAACCAAGTATTTATTATATGGTCAAAATAAATTGTAATTGACAAAAAAGTAATGTGGGATGACTTTCAACGTAACACTGGTCAATTCTCTGAACATCAAACATCATACTAACAACATGTTCCATCAGTAAAAGAAAAATATAAAAAGTAACACAATAATGGCACAAAATTCACAAATCGGGTCCCATGGTTTAGTTGTGTCAATTTGGGTAGACTTGAGTTCTTGTGCGATAGGTCGAACCCAATTACGAATGGATCGGACAAATTTAAACCCACAATTGCTTACAATTTGTTAGGTTCGTGTCAGGTCAGAAATTGTCAACCCTACAGTAAGCACAAGTGTATATTGTCAGGTCCGATGGCCGTTAAGCAACTCTTCTTCAAAGAAACCCTTAGGCATACATCTCTAAGCTTTCATAACTTCATCCTTAGGCTCCTTTGTCAGACCACGGACCAAAGGTCCCACCAATTTCCTGTATTATTGCATGGTAATGGATGAGCAATGCAAATTGGAGGCACTGCAAATTCCAATGAACAATTAAACAATCAAACATACCCTGGTAGAATATAGACATGGTGAAAAACTTTAATCTAGACGTGATCATGTCATCGTTCTTCCACTTCAAGCAGCCCTGGACAGCAACAACCAAACATAAGATTCCAGAAAAGAAAGGAAAAAAAAAAAAAAAGAAAAATAGGGATAAAAACCAACCTATGCAGGGCGAAGATGAACTCCACAAAGATCAAAACCAAGCAATTACAATTATGTCCTTCCATCTGTACTATTATCAACGAGGCACTTTTCAACTGCTTCGTCACAAAGCATCAAAGTCAAATCAATATTCCCCTCCTCGTAATTCATCTCCGCAAACATACAGTATATTTCCTTATCCGCATATAATTCTTTTCTCCTCATCTCTTCAAAAAGCTCTTTCGCCTCCGTATATTTCTTTCTTTTTATAAACCCCTTAATTAACGCATTGTATGTCTCAACCGTAATAGTATATCCCTTCTCAACCATCTCCTTCCGCAAAAACCACGCTTCCTTCATATTCCTCGCTTTGCAATGCCCTCGTATCAAAATATTATAACTATTCGTATCCGGGCCCACTCCCTGATGACACATACCTCGAAAAACATCAATCGCTGCACGCATATCGTTTCTAATACAATGCTGTTTAATAATAGAATTATAAGTCGTCGCGTTAGGCATTATACCCTTCTCCAACATCCAGTTTAGAAGCTTCTGACCATCAGTTAACATCCCTGACACGCAAAACCCGTTCATTAAAACATTAAACGTAACAACAGTTGGTTTAATCCCCTTCTGTAGCATCTCATGCAGCAGCTGGTGGGCCAGGTCCATTTGCCCAGACTTGCTGTAAGCGTCCATCAGAGTAGTATAGGTAAAAGCGTCGGGCTTTATACCAGACACCTCCATATCCTTCATCAATGTCACGGCCTGCGCTATGTTCCCGAATTTACAAAGCCCGTTTAGGAGCGCGTTGCACGTGTAAACGTTGAGAATGAGCCCCTTATCGCACATCTCGCGAAGAAGCTCGTTCGCCGTGTCGACCTCGCCTTGTTTACAAAGCCCGTCAACCAAAGCGGTGTAAGTGACCACGTTTGGGATCAGGCCCGTTTGAATCATCTCGGTGTGAAGAGCAAATGCCTTTTTAATTTCACCCGCCTTACAATAACCGTCGATAAGCGTCGTATAAGTGAACTCATCAGCTTTCAACCCGAAATTACGCATTTCGTGAAAAAGTCCGTCTGCCTCTGCTAATTTTCCATTCTGGCAAAAGGAGCAAATTAGAGCAGTGTACGTGATTGAATCGGGAATAATATCCCGACTCTGCATCTCGTCGTACATTCTGTACGCGGACGAAACATTTCCCATTTTGCTAAAACCGTCGATTAAAGTTGTGTAGATTACGTTATCCGGAAAAATCCCCTGAGATATCATCTCTCTTAAAACCTTCTCCGCGTCGACCAGTTTACCAGTCTTGCACAGAAGAGAGATTATGCTGTTAAAAGTAAATGCGTTCGGATTCAAACCTCTCTGTTTCATATTTTCAACAATTTTAAGCACTGATCGAATTTCGCCTCGATTACAATATCCATTGATTACCGTACTGTAACTCACAGCATCAGGCTCACAACCTCTTAATTCCATTTGCATGAGTAGGCTATGAGCTTCTCGGGTTTTGCCTAATTGACAGAGCGCGTAGATAACAACATTATACGAAATGGTAGTCCAAAAAATACCCACTTCAGAAAATTCGTGAAAAAACCTTAACGTCATTTTGGGACCGTTAATATCTTTCGAGAGCCTGGCGAGAAAAAGATTACATGAATCAAGAGATAAAATCACGCCGTAATTTAAAATCTTGTCAAAGAGCCTCTTCGCATCATCGAGGTGTCCGTTTTCGATAAGCGCTTGGAAAAAAACGTCGAACACAAACGGGTTCGAGCCCCAATCCTTGTAAGTGTATATTAACTTTTCTAGAAACTGGCAGACCGGGGTATTTTCGTGAATTAATTCGTGAAAAAGATTTCGAGCCATCTTTAGATCTTTTGCAGCTGCGGCAATATGAATAACTATGCATCGGGCCTCAAGGGATGGGTATCTTCTGATGCACGACCATTCAAACAAATTGACGACTAGGCCGTAATCGTTTTTAATCTCCATGAGAACCCAAACGAGATGGTCGGGCCTGAATTTGGGTTCGAAGGGCTTTAGGATTCGGCGAAAGGGCTCGTAGCAGCGTTGCTTGATGACGGTTGAGATACGGTGGACAAGTTCAGAGTCTTTTATCGTTGGCTTCTTTGGTGAGTAATCTGGAAATGATCTCGAGCCGGATGACCCAAAAGAAGAAAATCTCTGTGCGGGTGAGAAATGACCTCTGCTTGAAAGTGGGTATATATAACAAGAAACAGGGTGATGACAGTAAGCTGAAAGGATGATGGGATGTCTCTTCATGCTGGTCGAAGAGATCCATCAATATGATTTCGAAACTTACATGTCCGATTTGAAGTTTCACCTAATGCACGGGAAAGAAAAAAAAAAGTCTTTATGACATTAATAAAGTTAATTAAGTGAATATTCCACAATATATTACCCCATCTTAACAATAATCCCATTTTAACAGTTAATATACAAGAACATAACTTCAATGTGATTAAAGTGCAAGCAATACCATATCATGCACAGCTTTAATTTATCAATGATGATTAAATCAAAACAATCAAACTAGTTTAATGCCCTGCGAATTTCATATATTTGATAAGTCATTCATATAGATAAATGCATATTCAGAAAAAAGGGGAAATCTTGGGCATTGAATTGCACGGCTCAAAAGAGTACTCAAGGTAATTCGTCGAACATGTGACGTGCATTCCATGTAACGCATTTCTTAGGAAGTACCATAGGTTGAATCACAAAATTACTTGAATAATTCATATAAAATAGCAGGAATAGAATTGAACTGACATGGTTAAATTAAAATCTTCTTGATACTAATAATGCAAATTTCTCTCGGGTGTGAAAGTAGGAAAAGAGAAGTCTTAACACAGGAAAGTGCATTTATTATTAAAGAAAAAAAAATCATAGTGAACAAACGCCCAAATTCTTATTTTTAATCAACCAAAATATCAAAGTGTTTTCTGGGGTAACCTGAAGAAGGCGAGCTACAGCTGCTTCAGCTCTTGGGAAGTTTGAACCTCTGTAATTTTTGTTTATTTGGGTGACTTATGCGCTCTTTTAGGATGTGGGCTCATTCTACAGCCCAACAGATTGGGCTTAAAATGAAAAGTTGTATTTGGGCTGCAATGAGTTTGGGGGCTTGTGTGTAACCGAATTTTCAGACAATGTAAACTTAACTCGTACAGAAATTTTGCTTAAAAAGGAAGAGATAGCAAGACTTAAAAAAATACCTTCAAATATAGATTTTATAGTTAAATATAATTTGATGTCATTCTAAAAAGATCTCAAATGACATAAATCTCAAATTTGTTTGATAGGACTCACTTCAAAAAAAAAAACAGAATCATCCATTTAAGGACAATATAAAGGACAACATTAATTTTTTTTTCCAAATGTTAATTTTAGGGTCTTATAATTGTAAGACTCAATACTTGAAGTTGAGAGAATTTAAGCCTAAAATATTTAAAAATAATAATATTTTGATCCTCTCAAAAAAGTTAATTCAAGACATACGGTTGAAGATGTAATATTGTACGTTAAAAACTTATTTTTGAAGTAAAGAGCAAAGATTCATAAGAATTAGATCATAACTATGAAGCAGAAGATATTTTAATCCACTAAAACACATATCTTTTTATCCACTAATACTAGACACGATCATTTATTCCTAAATCATTTGAAAATGTCTAAAATAATTGTAATTCTATGAAGAAAGTTTCGTTGATTGTCTTTCGCCTAAGCTAGGTGTATTTTAAGTTTCATGTAAATCCTTGGATCTCTTTACTTGTGTAATTTAGATGTTTCATATTTTTCGATAAAGTATTTGGTTGATGGGATTTGATATGAGATCGGTGAAATCGATGAAATTGATATTCAAATATTTCTTCTTAGAACGTATTGATGTGACCCCTATAATCGGACCAAACATATTGTCACAGAAATCCGCATTTCTTCCCTAAGAACAAAAATTATTTGAAATGTGGTTATAAATTGTAGGGTGCACTCATTAATTTAATTTATCATCGTGTATAATTGACATATATCATCACATATAACTGATAGATATCATTACAAATAATTGAAATTTTAAATCTAAAATTTAAAACCCTAAAATGAAAAAAAAAAACATAAAATGAAAACTAAGCCCTAAAAATTAAAAATTAAACCCTAAAATTGAATATTAAATTCTAAATTTCTATCATATATCATTACATGTAACTAATATATATCATCACATTTAACTAGTAGAATGAGAGATTTTTGCGGGACCTAAAATGGAAAACTAAACCTTAAAATATAAAACTAAACCTTAAAATAAAAAAGTAAACCCTAAATTCTAAATTTTTGTCACATATCATCACGTATAACTATCATATATCATCACGTATAACTGTCATATATTATCTTATAATTGAATGGTAATAAATTCTTATAAGGTGCACCTAGGTGCACGTAATAAATTGACTTATTAAAATTAAATTTTAAAAACTTTACTGAGTAAGAATTAGTATGCAATTTGTGCAAATTTATGGAAGCAAAACATCAAGGTTATTGAGATTAGTGAAACCACTAGCTAGCAATCCTAACACCGTAAAGTAAAGCTGGCATTAGAAAGCAATCCACATATAATGTAACTAAAGCAAGTTCTTCTTCTCTTCCAATACCTAAATAATTGCGCATTAGATCCAGCCAAGTTCCTAAATTAAAGTGAATTTAAACCATACAACACCTCTATATATTACAACCCAACTCATTCAATTTTCCTCCTATCCCACACTTCCTCTATTCACCCAAAATGAACCCATCCATCATCACACTCATTTCTTCAATTCTCATCACATTCCTCCCCACCCTAACCTCATCCCAAACATGCCAAAGCACATGTGGCAAGCTCCCCATCAAGTACCCCTTCGGCACGGGCCCCGGCTGCGGCGACCCCCGCTTCCAACCCTACGTCACATGCACCCAACAACAACAGCTCACCCTCTCGACTCACACCGGCTGCTACACCATCACCTCCATAGACTACAACAACCAAGTCGTCCACATCTCCGACCCCACCATGTCCACTTGCTCGTGCACGCGGCCCAGCCCAGGCTTCGGCCTGAACTGGGACGCGCCTTTCACTTTCCACGACACCACGGTTTTCGCGCTGCTCGATTGCTCGACGACATCATCGCCGATATATAAGGGTAATTACGGGAATAACTCGACTTTCCCCATGTGCGATTCGCAAGGCGCAGATATTTGCGGTTTGTTGAACTCGTGCGACGCGATTAGTAGGCTTAGCCTCCCGATATCGACGTGTTGCGTGTACACGCCGGTCGATCTTGGCCCTTCGTTCGAGATGGACTTAGGGAAGCTTCAATGCGCGTCTTACTCTGCGGTGTATGGATACAACGGGCAAGAGTCCAATCCGGAGGGATGGGAATATGGGATTGCGCTTAAGTACAAGTTTAATTATAAGAACGATTATCCGGATTTATGCGCGAGCTGCGAGAAGAGTAATGGAGTTTGCGGGTACGATTGTGGGCCTAACGAGTCTTTTGCTTGTAACTGCCCTGGCGGGTTGAATACGACGACGGATTGTTTCTTCGGACAACCTTGGAACTTTGGTTCGAGAGTTTTTCCTTGGAAAATAGGTAAGTGTAAGAATTTTACTTTACCTTTTAGATTTTAAGCCTGTTTTTTGAAAAGTGACATGAAACTTGTGTTTGCAGGGACTTTTTCAGTCTTTTCATTGACATGGTTCATCATCCTGGCGTTTGTGTAGTGAAAATGAAGATTAATTGTGAGAAAATCAGATGATTTTTAATAACTCAAGTCAAGTTTCTGCATTAATTCGATGTGTAAATTGTGGATATTGTCCTCCTAATGTAGAATTATTGTCCAATGCAGAATAACTCCCTTCATCCTGTTTATCCATGAGTTGAAAATCTTGTACTACTAATCATTCAATAATTATAAATTGCATGATAATTGATGCATCATTAGATCGTAGACTGATCAGTTTTTGTCTGAATCAACATGCCAACTCAATTGGAGGATGTAAAAATAATAATAATAATAATAATAATAATAATAATAATAATAATAATAGTAGTAATAAATTTCTTGCAAACTTTATAATTTCCAGTTATCAACAGACTGAAATCGAGAGTTTTTGAAACTTCCAGTGGGATTTTTATAATTTACAGTGCGCCAACGTGGAGATCTTGGATCATTACATCAATTAACAAATCAAAAAGACTTAATGTTAAAATTCACCTTTATCTCATCACCATCCAATTCATATATTCTCACAAGTCTGTGGGTCAAGACAATTTCAAACTATGTGAAACAAATGAGAAAAAGTGGAGCTTTTTATGCTTAAAAGAATCAGCTGCATTTTAAATTAGATGCAGCAATAATAATTCACAGAATATGTTCCTTCTTTAAAAGTGGTTCCACTCAAAGAGAATCACTTTTGCTGAAAAAAAATGTTCTCTTCTTTATCCCAAAATTCCATTGGGCAGCTTCACACAAGGAAATGTAAAGTTTTTATCCCCCACCAAGTGTTCTGGTATCATTTGCATCCCCACTGGGTTTTGGACAATCCTGGAAWTCCTCCACTTTAGCTTTGAAGTGAAGGGGGTAAAAAAAAAAAAAAGAGGCTCAGACGACGAGATTATAACTCGAGTATATTCCATATCGACCATCAAATGGAAAGGATAAATATAAGTGGAATAACACAATGCCAACTATTACAACTCTTGGAATCAACAGCAAGAGTAGTTGAAAACATATGCCTAGCATCTCTGAGCCACAACAATTACAAAAACGGGGCACGAAATCGCGATTGATGAAGAAAAAATATATAAAAATGAACAAACTAGAAAGATAACAGAAAAAAGCCCCAACGGCCCAGCTACTCGAACTATGTACAAGCTAAGAAAAAGAAAAACTTTGTTTCTTAACTTTTGTGCTCTCAAATGTTCGGTTTTCGTCATCTCATGTTGCAGCATTGTGGTTTACCATGAAGTTGCAATTTTTCCCACAAACAGGTCATCTGTCTCGGAGATTGGTAATGGGCTGTAATATAGCCCTCGATGCATCCGAATTGACAGAATTTTAAGCTGTGCACGTACTCGACTGGGCTTGAGCTGTTGAACTGTTCCACCCACATTCCCATGCTAACATCCTCCATTTTGAATAACTGAGTTGGGGAAAAAAAACGGCTCACATTAATAAATTCGACATTTTTGGTCCTTCATGTTGGCTAAATAGACATTTCATCCTCGACTTACAGTAAAACATCAAATTTAATAGCCTTGGGACTGCTAAAACTTAATAATTTAGGGAAATAATAATTTAACACTTTGCTCCCAAATCAGGACCAATAAAAGAATTATTTAAGCAAGGTTATTAAATTATCGAGGTTCTAATGTATCTAGGTCACCGTTCAACAAACATTAACTTTTTTAAAAGTTGCATGTTTTCTCACGGTTTTGTAATTATTTTCCAATTCCACATGTGAAGTGCTTAAATAAAGAATCCACGTCGGCAAAAAATACGAATCCCCAAAATTGTGTTAGCATAAGCAACTCTAAGTGACAATAAGTCGTCTATTCTTTCGAAAAAATAGTGAATTCCAAGCAAATCGGAGTAAATGTGCAAATTTTGAAAAGAGAGATATAAAGCAAAGGCGAAATCACGTACTCTTAGTTTATGTTTCTCAAACTCAGATACAACGTATTGTGCTATGTCAGACGACACGATATAGCCAGGTCCATTCGCGTAGGGTGGATAGTCCTCCTCCGGCCATTCCTGCGGGACCCAAGTGGAGAAAATGTTATGAAAGTGAGCAAAATACCAAGTAAAGAGCTGTTTCGGATTTCCAACAAAAAAAATGATTGAAAAGGCAAGAACATTTATGATGAGCAAATATATTATAACCAGATATCAGTCAAACTTTGTTTCATTTACTGATATTCGTAAAAGATTTAAACAGAATTTACTCTAATGAACTTAGAGAAAGAAAAACTCAAAATTCCCTTGACATTATTTAAATTTTATGCATCCAAAAGATACGGGAAAAAACTTTTTCCAACCAAAAAGCCCAATTTCGTACTAATTTCTTAAACAGTGTTCGGCTATGCCTATTTAAAAGATCTTGTAAACTCCGCATCTGATAGGGCTGTTATGACAATTTTTTAATTAAAATGGTCAAAATTAAATCAGATTGATTTATTTTCATAAAAAAGTTGGAATTTACTAACTTTTTCAGAAGTGCCTTGTAGACTCCTGTTATCTTATTATGGGAAATTATTATAAAAACTAATTTAAAAAAAAAAACGAGCACTTATTCCAAAATAACTTATAAGATGTTTTGACAGGGCTATAAGCTAGCCAAACATCTTAATCTAACAAGCCCAAAGATAACTGAGACCAAAACAAACAATAAGACATAGTGAACAATGGGATTTGGCCCTAAAGCACAAGACAAGAAATATATATCACATAAAGTCACGAAACGGATATAAACACACAGAAATCATACCTCATATGTGACTGCCCATTTACCATGCCTTAAAGGCTTGTGATAGTAGTTGATATTTCCAATATAAAAACTTCTATCACTTCGAACTTTGTTCACTTCCATCATCACGGCATCAATCTTTACAAACGTATCGTCATCACATTTCATAATATATTTAGCCGCCACCGTGCGAACCTAAAACAACCGCATACACAAAATTTGAATAAAAGATATGGAAAATGTCAAAGAATCTGAAATCCAAAACTAGACTCACCCCATACTCGCAAATCGCAATCGTCTTGAGCACGACGAGATCATAATTATCCATATAAGGAACTATAACAATATCACCAAAATAGTCTGCTTCTTTCATAAGCTCCACATTCACTTCCTTTCTAGCATGCTGCCAAAAAACACAAATTCAAGAAATAAAATGCACATCAAGAACTAGAGCTTCCATATAAAATAAGGTTATACACCATAATAATAATAAATTTACAAAAATCCTCCTTCACATTTATAAAATTATTACAGCTAGCCCATTAATTTTAACACTCAATCAAACCTCAGGGGTATTTTTGCAATGTTGAAAGTTAGTTGGGTTTATTATTTTTGTAATCAGGTCAAACCTCAAGAGTAGTTTGTAGTTAGCCCTTTAAATATTGTTTCAACTGACATTTCCATCTTTTTATGGACTCTCACCATCGCTACAAAAAAACGAGCAACAACATTAGCAGACTGGACTGTTTTATACTGCATCCAGGATTTTCTGACCGCCATCCGTTCGGCAAAATGATTCCCAGCAGAGAGGACGCCAATAAACAGCTCGACAGGCTCAGTGGGAAGACTCGGGGCTTTCCACTGGGGAGAAAGTTCCAGGTGTTTTCGTGGAGCGGTGCTTGGATGAGAAACGGGCAAAGAAGCAGCAACGATAGAATGAATGTCAACATCCCCGGTCATATACAGTCCAGTGGCATCCTCAAGCGTGAAACCCTGTCAAAGATCGAACAAACTTGACACTAAGCTTATTTGGCACGTTATAGACCTGATAGGATGTTTTCAGAGATTATTAGGGATAATTACAAATAACCCCTTAAGGTTTGGGCTAATTACCAAAAACTATACATTTTTTAAAAAAACATTAGGTTTGTTTATGTATTAAACCTTAAGGGGTTATTTGTGATTTTAAAAAACCTTGGTGTTTTTGCAAAATACTCCAAAGCTCAGGGTATTTTTTGTTTGTTTGTTTGTTTGTTTAATAATTAAAATAGTTTAAATAATATGACCGAATATTGAACAATCTTTTCTTTATTTTTTTTAAAAAAAAGAACTAAAAACTTTTAATGAGCTCAGCCAAAACCCATATTAATAAAGAATTACTCACGGGACGATAAGGAAAGGATGAAATATGTCGCCCATCTACATTGATATGATAACCTTCCAACCCAGCAATAAGCGTAAGCACAAACAACTTGTTTTCTGCAAAAGGAAAGGGCCAATCAAGAGTAACCTTCTTTGTCTTCCCAATCAGCCTTTTCAACCACCAAGTTGTTTTTGATTGTTCGGACCCATTATCATCGTCACGAATCCATTTCTCACATTTCACATGTCCATCAACTTAATATTAAAAAAACACATGTTATTTCCTGGACAAACGCAAATTGAAGACGCAAAAGTTGATTTACTTTACATACATTAACTAGCAAAAACAATGACAACTGATAGAACAGAGTTTTACATTTAGAACTACAAGAAGAATGTTTTGAGACTCAAAAAAACTTTATCGTGCAACACTAACTCTAGATTGTGAAAGTATTTCCAATTTATCATTCGCAAGCAAATATTTAAAGAAATATCAAACAGTATATAAACATTCAGGTAGTGTTTGGCCACAACTTCAATTATAGAGAAAAAAAAATGAAAAATTGATTTTTTACCAAGATTTGTTTTATTAAAAAAAATAAAATTAAAAATTAAAAAAAAAACACTATTCAACCGCTCCCACTTTTTCTTTCAACAATAACATTGACACGTTTTTAAAAAAAAGAACAAATTATTATTACATATTTACCCACAATTTCTACTAATCACCCACTCACGTATACCAATCAAATCAACTTGTATTGTTACATTTTCATCTCCCTAATCTCATTCTCAATATTCATCCTTTTTTCCCCAAGTTTTTCCATCACTATTCTCTAGCAAATCAAAATTCTTCAAAGTAATATCATATCAAATCGCAACCTCAACATTTCATACACCAACCATAATCCATAACACTATTCCACAGACCATCAACAACTAAAATCACATATCCAAACAATAATCAACTTCAAAATAATATAACACACAATTCATCTCAACCATAAAATCCAAAAAATTAAAAAAAAACTCACCAGTTTCCTCATCGGCCCTCGATTTCCACCCCTCACACCTCTGAGCCGACCCCCACTGCATCCTATAACACGTGTTCTGCTCAATCACAGGCCGTCCACTCCAATCCCCCTTCAACCTCGGATTATAATGCAGTATCCTCGGCGGGTCCTCCCCATCCACAGCCCTCAAACCCTGCAGCTCCATCATAAACTGCGAAACCATAGCGTCCTTCGCCAACGCTATCCTAGACGAATTATCCACGTGGGCCCACCTCGGCCTCCCGACAACCGTGATGTGGGACCCCAACGACAGCCCACACGGGATCACCATCATTTTCCCCTTTTCCACGAACTCGCCACCCGTCAACACCATCGAGCTCGGGCACGGCTCGTCTGCTTTCTTGGCCGTCCGATTTTCCACCTCGCTTGTCGTCATCATCACTTTCCCGGACATCAAATCGTCCAACACTTTCTTTCCAGACACGAATGCGTCCCTGACCACCTTGTGCAGCTCGGAAAATTCGTCCTTGCTCACGCTGTTGAACGCGTTTTCGTCGAAAATTAGGCCTGATATCTTCTTGAATTCGCCCATTTTGCGGTCATGTGTACGGAAAACGTGTCTTTCTCTCTCCTTTGTTGAGAACTGGTTGTCATTTTGGGCTCCGAATATTGGGTGGGAGATGAGAGGTAAGTTGGACTCTGCCTCAGGGGATTCTAACCCTAACCCAGCTTTCAAAACCATTGGGATTTCGAATGTAATGAAAATTAAATACAGAAAAAGCAATCCCGACAAGACCTGAATCGATCGGAGTCGACTGAGTGAGATCAGCGAGTCGATTTTGGCTCGCTTGTTGGAACCCATACTAAGGGGCAATTCAGAAAAAGAAATTAAAAAAAGAAAAAGCCCAATAAAATTTCTGAGTTTTTGAGTTCCTAAGAGAATGCAGTTTCAGATCGAGTTTGTTATTGGGTTTGAGGACGGGTTTTTTTCCTGAAAGAAATCAGGTTACTTCATCTGGGCTGATGAACTAACACAGGTTTACTTGTATAGTTTATATATACATTAAAAGAGCGAAATAAATAGCTTTGATTCAGGGAACAGAAAGTGGAAATAGGTTTTAGGGGTGATATAAATCCATTATATTTTGAGTTGTAACAGATCAGTGCGGTTGAGAGGAAATTTTGAAAAATGTGGAAACGTCGGGGTCATGATCTTGAAGACAGAGTAAACGATGTCGTTTTCAGCTGTCACAATTTTTAAAATTTAATAAATGTGTAATTAACGTATTAAAAATTAGATAAGTTAATTAATTGTTTAACGGCAAGAAACACAGATGGGACTCATGGGAAGCAGGGCACACATGAGTCTTCAGGTTGGTCCTTTTCTATACAATTTTTTTATTTTTATTTTTTTCAATTTTGCCTTTTAAAGGCAAAAAGGGTTTGTTGAACTGTCAATAGTCTTCGCAATTAATGTCTTCTAAATTAGATTTTAATTAAAGGATTTGATTACATAATTACGTACAATAAAAAAAAGTTCAAAGCGGAGATTAAAGGTCGTTACAGATAACGTCAGTGAGAGGTCCATATATTAATATTAACGTGGGTATTGATACAATATTAAATATTCATTTCGGTATATACCTCAAGTTAAGTAAGACAACCTCTTCTATAGGATTGTCCAGCTTTTATGGATTTAAATGGTATTTACATTTATGAAGAGCTCGTAATGGACAATTGAGCTTTATAGTTATGGGGTCCTAGCGGACTGATATGGATGGTATAGTATGGGAGCCCAACAAACTAAGGATATTGAATGGTTATTGGTAGGGGTGTGTAATCAAGCTGAGCCACATCGAACATTGTCAAGCTCGAGCTCGACTACATAACTCGAAGTTCGAGCTCAACTCGAGCTCGAACAAGCTCAATTTTCTCAAACTCGAGCTCGATTCGTTTGAGAATTCGGCAAGTTCAAACTTGGCTCCACTCGACTCGAGTTACATAATATTAATAAAAAAAAACTAAAAAGTATAAAATAAAAAACTTAATATTATTTTTTTATTATATATTTATGGTATATATGTAAATAAGTAAGTATAATAAGGATAAAATGGTAAATCTATCAAAATTCGATTAGGCTCGCGAGCCTATATAGTCGAGTATCACTTAACTCGAGTTCGAGCTCGATACAAACTCGAGTAGCTCGGGCTCGAATTTAGCTCGATTAACCTCAAGTCGATTTTGAACTTTTTTCGAGTCGATCTCAAGTAGCTCACGAGCCGGCTTTACTCACTTAGACCCCTAGTTATTGGCCCATAATTATTATGGTAATTTAACAAAATACTAGAGTTCCAATATTTATGGTAACTTAGCATGTATGAGAATTCTAATTTTAAGTCAGTGGTTTAATTATGATATTATGGTATGTATAGGAGACGGAAACCCTAGATTGGTAACACGTCTCTTGTCTATATAAAGAAAACACAGACTTCACTTCTATTCCAAATTGATTTTTATCTTACTTTGAGCTTTCGTTTATCATCACAAAAGGGTACTAAGCATTACAGGGCTTACGCTGGGGCTGTCCAACTTTATTTTTATTTTGTAGGTCGATCAGGTCGGGGGGAGCAATTTGAAGATTAGCTACCTCTTTCTTGGTGGGTCAAACTTCTTAGTCGCATCAAGTGGCGTCATCTGTAGGAATACGAGGGACATCAAGTACTTGAGCGAAAGAGTGAGAGTTTAACAAAGCAAACATGAAAGGAAGAAATATCACACCACAAGCTATGAACTTCAGCTCGGAGGCGAGCAAAAATAAGAAAAAGGATCAGGAGACACAAGCTGAAGGAGATCAAACACCACAAGTAAACACAAAGGAACAACCTTCCATGGAAACACCACAACCACAAAAGGTGAAGGTGGAAAGTACGAGGAAAGGGAATAAAAATAATTCCCCTGAAATAATAAGCAGAGGATGGTCAATATAGGGACCAAAGAATGGGATGAACTACTAGATGTGAGGACTTGTCATGTCAATAAGGGCCTATCAAAAGATTGATCGACGTTGTGCCCATTAACAGGTTGAGAAAAATCATGACACAAAAGGATGCCAACGATAAGGAGGCTACCGGAGATAGGGAAGAAGAGTATAGGTCGGAACCACTTGCTCCAGCCCAAAAGAAAAGTAAGGAGAAAGAGTTATGGAAGCTGGATCCCAAATTGATCCGAGCTACAAAAAGGAAGCAACTTCAAAAAAAGTACTTAACATCCGAGGAGGAGGAAGAAGAAGATGATGTTCAGTTCTTAGGCGGTAGGACACAAAGGACACCTTATAAAAATAGTATAAGACGAGAAGTAGACGAAGATGAGGAAGAAGTACTTCCGATGTCTCATGCTATGAGAGATATGGAGGAAGTAATGTGAGCACTGCAAAGACAAGTCGCAGTAATGGATCAGTAGGAGTTAAGAAGCCATCCGTTTTTGGAGATAATTTTGAGGGTGGCTTTGCCTCGAGGATACAAGTTATTGGACTTCTACTATGAGGGGTTATCGAGCCCCACTGGCATGTGCAAAGTTCCCAGAATGAGGTGGTCTTGTGGCAGTACACACATGCGGTGGCATGCAGAGCATTCATATCTACTCTACGGGAGTTAGCACAGGATTGGTTTTATCAGCTGTCCCCGGAAAGAATTGCGAGTTTTCAGGTCTTGAGGTCGACCTTCTTGAAACACTTTGCTAGTGCAAAATTACATACAAAAACGACACAATCGCTCTTCTCAATGGTGCAATGACCTGGGGAGACCTTGAAAAGTTATGTGGCCAGGTTCACCAGGGATACTCCGGAGGTGTCCACTGCTACAGATAACATGAAGGCAGAAGATTTAAACTAGGGGTTAATGATGGGGGGCTTGAAGACCTCACTAGTCAAGCGGCCTGCACACACTTTTGAGAAAGTTTTGGATAGATGCATGAAGTATATCCATGTAGAAGAAACGGAGGAAGAAGATAGGATACGTTTTGGGAGAGAGGTTGGAGATTCGGAGAGAATAACAAATAAGAGGTCGGAACCTAGAAGGGAGATGCGTTGACCTACACGGGCAATCATGGCTCCAGGTATGGAGGGGAGGTTAGTATCAAGGAATGATGGGAGAAATTTGAAGGAGAATGCAGACTTTACACCCTTAGCGATGCCACGAGTTAAGGTGTTCATGATTATGAAGAGCCAAGTGCCCAATGCCATCAGGTGTCCTGAGGACTATACAAAGATACCTACTAACTCATAATCTCAGTTCTTTTACAGGTTCCAGAATAACTATGGACATTCCATGAAAAGATGCCAACATCTAAAGGAGGAGATGGAAAGATTGATCAAGGTAGGACACTTTAAGGAAGTTGTACACAAAGATAGAGCACCACGAGATCAGAGAAAAGCTTTACTCGGACCTCCATTGGAAGGTTCCCCGCAGGCATAGGCGGGGGGATAACAAAGGTAATAGGGACAAAGGAGACCAAAACAAGGAGGGGCGGCTGGAAGTAATAAGAGAAAGAAAAACATGATATCAGGTGGACCAATGGATGGGAACTCGAACAATGCGAGAAGACGGCATGTGAAGCTCGCCCAGGTTCTTTTGAGGTCACAGCCATTAATAAGCGACCTTCACCGACAGGACCAATTATTTCCTTCAATTCAGAAAAACGACGAGGTTTGCAAGTCGAACATAATGATGCGTTGGTGATTCGAGTAGAGTTGGTTGGGTATGATGTTGGAAGGGTGATCATGAATAATGGAAGCTCGGTCTATATCCTCTACCAGAAGTGCTTAGAACAGATGAATCTGGAGGTAAAAATAAAACCTGTACAAACACCAATATATGCTTACAATGGAGCGCATGTCATTATAGAAGGAGAGGTGGTAGTTCCGGTTGCATGGGGAAGTGAAGACCTGCGTGTGGAGAAGAAAATAAAGTTCCTAATTTTCAAGTCTAACTCAGCCTATAACATCATATTAGAGCGACCTGCACTCAACGAGTTTCAAGTAGTTAATTCCATCTATCACATGAGCGTGAAATATCCACCAGGGAATAAGATGGCGAGGTGGTGTCGGACCAACAGGTCGCACGATCTTGCTACAAAATAATTGTAAGGAAGGGAATGAGCGAAGGAAAATGAGAATGGAGCAGCGAAACACAGGAAGGGATACTTACCACTGAGAAGTTAAGGGAAGAGGAAAATCCATTTCAACCTCATCAGGAGCTTATAGAGATCGAGCTGGAGGACGGCAGAGAGGGATATACAACAAGAATAGGCAGTCAGTTATCAAACGTTATAAAGATGGAACTCATTACCCTATTAAAAGAATTTCGAGACATTCACTTCTAGAGATGGTGAGCTTCCAGGTGTAGCTCCTGAGGTCGCATAAAATCATCTAAATGCAGATCCGGACGCGAGACCTGTACGACAGAAAATGAGACATTTTGGGGTAGAACTAGATAAAGTAATAGAAGAGGAGGTACAAAAGATGCTGAAAGCAGGACATATCTGGGAGATTCAGTTCCCAAGATATTTGTCCAACGTAGTTATGGTGCCAAAGTCGGGAAGTAAGTGGAGGATGTGTGCCGATTTTTGCGAGCTGAACAAAGCTTGTCCAAAGGATCATTATCCATTTTCGTGCATTGACCAACTGGTAAACTCAACTTCAGAATGTGAGCTGTTAAGTATGATGGATGCATCTCAGGGATACCATTAGATCCCACTGGCGAAGGAAGATCAACCTAAAGTGAGCTTTGTCACCTTGAAGGGTACGTATTGCTTTGTTTCCATGCATGCCATTTGGGTTGACAAATACAGGGGTGACCTATCAAAGGTTTGTGGACAAGATGTTCAAAGACTTGCCAGGGTCAATCATGGAGGTCTATGTGGATGATATGTTTGTGAGAGTAAGAAGGCGGAGTCTCATGTGTAAGATCTAAAGAAGGCCTTTATCATATTGAGACAGTATGGGATGAGACTAAACCCTAAAAAGTGCATCTTTGGAGTTTGTTCAGGGGATTTTTTAAGATAAATGGTGACAGAAAGAGGCATTGAGGTAAACCTAGATAAAGTACGAGCTGTGATGGAGATGCCCCATCCTAAGACGGTGAGAGACGTATATTTATTAACAGTTCATATAGTAGGGCTCATTTGACTCATATCCAGGTCAGTTGAGAAGGGTTTCCCCTTTTCAAAAACCTCTAAGGAAGGGATCCAAGTTTGAATGGATTAAGGAAATAGTAGAGGCTTTTGACAAGAGTACCTAGGCGAAATCCCAATATTGACAAAGCCCATACCAAGAGAATATTTGGTTCTTTACATATCAGTTAGAGAGGTTGAAGTAAGCTCGGTATTGATAAGGGAGGAGGCCAGTGACCAAAAACCTATTTACTACATTAGTAGGATGCTGAGAGGGACCTAACTAAATTATTTAAACTTGGAGAAATGGGGATTTGCATTGATCTACACGACAAGAAAGTTGTGACCTTATTTTCTGGGTCATAGGGTTAAGGTGAGAACCACTTTGCCACTTAAGCAGGTGCTAAGAAATTCAAACGTGCCTGGGAGGTTGGTAAAGTGGGCAGTAGAACTCAGTGAATACGATATGGTATATGAACCAAGGATGGCGATTAAGGCACAAGTGTTAGCTGATTTTCTACAAGAGATGACCCGTTTTGAAGAAGAGGGAGCTGAACATAAGGCATGGCTACTGCATGTAGACGGGTCGACCATGATAACTGGCGCAGGGCTAGAAGTTGTTTTGACTATCCCAGAAGGAGAAAACTTAGATTTTGCGGTGAAATTGGGGTTCAAGGCCTCAAAATATGAAGCTGGCTATGAGGCACTATTACACGGAATAAAGATCGTAGTAGACCTTGGAGTAAGGTGATTGAAGGCATACACAGGCTCTCAGTTGGTAACTCGCCAGTATAATGGGTCTTTTGAAGCAAGAGAAGAACGTATGCAAGAATATTTAAGAATACATAAGCAAGGGGTGGATCATTTTGAGGAATTCGGGTTAAAATATCTACCACGAGCAGAGAATACAAGGCGATCAGTTTGCCAAAATAGCAGGGGCCTTGGGGGATTGCAGCACAAGGATGGTCATGTTGATGGAGTTACCAAATAGCAGTTTGGAGTAAGGAAAAGAGATAATAGAGATAGAAGAAAGGGAAGATTAGCGAACACCAATTTGGGAGGTCCTTGACAAAGCAGCAACGTTTAATATGAAGTTATACACCGAAGATGTCAGGATAGCAGCTTGGTTTTATTTGGTGAGTGGGCACCTGTATATAAGAGATCGTTCTTTAGGTCGTATCTGAAGTGTTTATCATGGGAAGAAGGCTTAGGATTATTGTGGGATATACATGAAGGGTATTGCGGAGATCATGCAAAAAGTAGTGCATTGATCGGAATGGCCTTGCGAGCTGAATTCTTCTACTCAGGAGTGAAGGGAATGGTTGGCAAGCTCGTGCTAACTTGCAAAAAATATCAGATGCGCACACCAATAATACATGTGCCAGTAGAAGATATGATGGTGATGAGCTCGACTTGCCCATTCGCACAATGGAAAATTGATATCATAGGGCCATTGCCGAGGACACCTTGCAAGAAGCTTTACCTATTGGTTGCGGTGGATTACTTCAAAAGGAGAATGGAGGCCGTTGTGGCTAACATAGCCAAACGAATAATGGTGGAATTCATTTTTAACAGTATTTTTTGCAGGTATGGTGTGCCACGAGTGCTGGTATCGGACAATGGCGCGCATGATGCAGGAATGGTGCAAAACGATGAGATGAAGCAAAGATTTGCTTCAGTGGCACATCCTCAAGATAACGGGTAGGTTGTTACTAATCGAATTATTGTGTAGGGAATAAAGTGAAGGTTGGAGAAAATAGGGGGACTATGGCTCGAGAAGCTATCAGCAGTTATATGGGTTTCTCGGACAACCCCACGAACTACTAAAGGAGAGTCACCTTTTAGCTTAGTTTATGGCATGGAAGTTGTTATTCCGGCAGAGATAGTAGGAAGATCATATCGGCTAGCTGCTTTTGATCCAGAGGAGAATGAAAGATTGGCTAGAGGAGCTTTAAAAGTGATTGAGGAAATAAGAGATGAAGCATCAATAAGGGTAAAAAAAATACAAACAGATGATTCAGGCAACATATAACCAAAAGTAAAAAGAAAGCGATTTCAGGTCGGCGATTTGGTGTGGAGGCAGGCCAATGAAATATATACTACTGGGAAGCTGGGCCCTAATTGGGTGGGACCATTCAAAGTCAAAGTACTGAAAGGGGGAGCATATATGTTGGAGAACGAGGAGGGTAAGGCTGTGCCGTGAAGTTAGAATATTTGCCACTTGAAGAAATATTATGCTTAGATATTATGAGGATGAGGGACATGGTAACAAATATGGTTATATATTATTTTACTCGATAATTATTCAGGTCGGAAGGGGATTAATAAAATAGGGACTATGAAATTATGTTTTATGAACCTATGGTTTGTTTTTATGGTTTTATGGGCTGACGCTTGTTTAGGTTGGCGATGGTTGTAGTTTTATGGTTTTTATGGTTTTATGCGCTGACGCTTGTTCAGGTCGACAATGGTTTTTATGGTTTTATGGGCTGATGCTTGTTTAAGTTGACGATGATTATGGTTTTATGGTTTTTATGGTTGTATGGGTCGATGCTTGTTTAGGTCGGTGATGTTTATGGTTTTATGGTTTTTATGGGTTTTATGATTTTATGGGTTGATGCTTGTTTAGGTCGATAATGGTTTGTATGGTTTTATAGGTCGGCAATGGTTATGGTTTTATAGTTTTTTGGGCTGACGCTTGTTTAGGTTGGTGGTGGTTATAGTTTAATATTTTTTATAGTTGTATGGTCGATGCTTGTTTAGGACAGCGATGGTTATGGTTTTTATAATTTTATGGGTTGACGCTTTTTTAGGTTGGTGATGGATTTTATGGTTTTATGTGATGACGCTTGTTTAGGTCAGCGATGGTTATGGTTTTATAGTTTTTATGGTTGTATGGGTCGATATTTGTTTAGATCGATGATGGTTAAGGTATTATGGTTTTATGGTCTTATAGGTCGATGCTCGTTTAGGTTGGCGATGGTCTTATGATTTGTTTTCATGGTTATGAGTCGACATGTAGTCAGGTCGGCTATAGTTATATAATTTTTATGGTTTTTATATTTATATGATGGTTTATGGTTTTAAAGACTCATGGTTAATAAGGGCTTGTGATTAATGGTTATGAATTGATGTTTAAGTAATACTGCAGGGGTTATGATTTTATGATTTATAATTCTAACTTGACTCTTATTCAGGTTCTTGTTGGTGACCTGGTTATCTTATAACTTTATGGTTGAAGTTGTAAATCTACCAAGGGTTTTGATGGTCGCAAGTTTTACACTTGCGGAAAGTTTAGTGATTACAAGTTTAATTCTTATGGTTAGCTTGATGGTAGCTGGTTTATAAGGTTGAAGGGCGTAAGTTTCTATACTTACAATATGATTTTATTATCGAAAAGTTGCAAATACTTGGATAAGGAAAATAAAAAAATACATTACAAAGAAAGCTCGTAGTTTTTAATAACTCAAAGTTTATAAAGTGTATTAATTAAAGGGCAGTTGGGGAAGCTTGGGGAATGAACTCATCCAGCAGACCATCGAGTTCAGTGCTCAGTCTAGAAGAAATGATCGCCTGGGCTGCACACTTCTCCCACCAAATGGCTTCCTTGGGCTGATCAAGGTCGCCCTTCCAGAAGTCATAAGGAGGGAGATTCTCACCCGCTTTCTTTGGATCCACCTGAAAGTTTAACCCGACTGCTTGAATCTGCTGGTTAGCTCGCTCAAGGGCGGTTTTGACGTACTGTTTGACCCTTTGCTCACTTTCCATAATAAGGCTATTATGTGGAGGTAGGTCGATATGAGGCTGGTTTTATATGCGTCCATGAACCGCCGACCTACATCACTCTTCAAGAAGGTGCGGTGCCCTTCCTCGACCCTTTGGGCATGACCTTCACACACTCCGCGAGCATTACCCTCTTGGATCCCTCGAGCATATGCCATTTTATTATTTTCTTGCAGCTGGACATGGAGGTCGTCCAGCTCCAACTGGTGATATTCTTTGAGGTTCCAGAGCTCGGAGTTCGCCATCTTTAATTGGCAGTGCAAAGTGTTTAGCTCCTCCTCCCGAGTTGTTATTTACTGAAGAGCCTCATCCAGCTCGCCTTGGGTCAATGAGAGCTGCTCAGTTTATTTGTTCGCCTGAGCTTCTAGCTCACCGGATATATTTTTCCACTTATCCAGTGATTCCTCCTCGGTATTAATAGCTAGTAGGTGGCTGATAGAGAGGCCATAATAGGTTCCATCTGCATCAGTAAAAAAACATAAGTTAAGAATTTACTAAGTGGGGTGCATTCATTTAGAACTTTTAAAGATATTTAAAGTCTTCTAAAATCCTGATGTATTTAATTAAGAAATTTTAAAACTTATAAAAGTCTTAAGGTATTTAATTGAGATTTCTAATAAATTATTAAATGTCCATAAAAGTCTTAAGGTATTCATTTGAGATATTTTGAATTCTTAAATTTTCATGAGGTGTCATGAGGTATTTAATAAGTCTAATACTTTTTGGGTTTGTAACTTGACTGAATTTTCCAAGACTTCTAATGTAAATTATATATACCAAACCTCAACACCAAATCCCATCTTTAAACATGATATTTCATAAAACTTTTATAAACTCCCAACTAATATGTAAAATCAATAAAAAGAAAAGAAAATCTAAACAAATCTTATAGTAAAACAAATCTTAAAATGTATTTACAAGTTCCAAATGAATACACCCCCCCTAAGTGTAAGTTAGTAGATTTGTGCTTAGAGGAGATAATTACCCGAGTGAAGTAATGTGACATCAAAGTCACCTAGTCAGGAATGCTGAGGGTCGCCAAGAGTTTTTTGTCTGGGGTTAACACTTGACCCTGGAGGAAGAGTTGGAAATGTCCAACATCGTCGCAGTTTAGGAGGTTGTCGGTAAAAGTGGAGAAGCTGAGCTGGACGCCCCTTGAGTATGAAGGCGTTTTGGAGGAGGAGATATGGGTCTCACACTAATGGCGGCGACCTCATGCTCAAAGACAGTGGAAGATGATCGACCTCGGATTATTTTATTCTTCTTGCCTCTACCCACCGAGTTCCTAAGGGGTAGTTGGTCTTCAGTAGTATCGACCACCTCGACTTCCTGGTCTCTTGCCACAAGAGCGATCTCCACCTCTTCCTCGATATCTACAGTTGGGGCCACAGACGTCACGGCAGGGGCTGAATCCGATTGCTGAGCAGCCATGGCACCCTCCGAGCTAGAAGAGTTGGCAAGCGCGGATTTTTCTACAAGGATAGAGGAAGTGGTCAGTGTTTATTATGATATGAGGTTAAGAATAAAAAGCCTAAGGAATATCAACATACCGAATTTGGATTGTTTCATCTCCTCAAGAGGTCAGCGGCCAAGGCCTAAGAAGGTGTACACCCTTTCGGACTTGGTAAGTTTTACCACGTCGCAAGGGCATTTGTTCCATTTCTCGATTAGATTCAGGTATTTCTGGTGAAGTGAAGAAGGGGTTTTCTTTACAATCACCGGCTCTTGAGGAGGGGTTACCTTTTACCATTAGGTTAAGAAGTGTCAGTGCTCGGAGGTTCGGAGAAAAAATAATTTAGCACGCCAATCGCAAACTTTTGAGGAGGGTTTGACAAGAAAGTGAGCTTCGTTATGGGAGGAAAGGTAGAACGTACCTTTTTGATTTTTTAACATGTAATAGAAAAAATAAAAGTCTACATCGGTGAATCGAACATTTTACACTTACTTTTATATTAGAAAAGTTCGTACGCAAGAGAACGAATCAATTGTAAGTGGAAAGTTTGACTCGAGTCAAATCTCTCGAGGAAGACTAATCGGAAGTAAGTTTTATGTGTTTGATTCACGGATAAGAAAATAAGGAAAAAGTTACACTAAACGCACGGTCAAATTTTTATTTGAAAGTTATAATATGTAAGACGATGATTTAAATGACGAGAAACACAATCGACAACTTGAAAAGATTTATAAAACGGGGATCTAGGCCTCTAGAATCATCTCCACGATCAATTGACGTTTGATCGAACACTTAGTCTACGAGTTGGGATTGTCAATCCCAACTTGTAGATTAAACGCCCAACATTACCGATTGATGGTTCTAAAACCATCTAGGCACTAGCCCCGTCAATTCTAATCAACAATCATCAAAAAATTCAATAACAAAAACTCAAAGTAACCATGAACCATGAACACAATGGAAGATGAACTATCAAGAACAATAAATATTATCATATGAATTTCTGAGAACTAAACACTTAAAATCATGATAATTTTCAATAAAACTAATTACCAAAACAAGAGCATCATAATCTCAACAAGAAAACATAAACAAAGTATCAATAAATTAGAATAATAAAACAAAGGGAAATAAAATTTTCGTAATTGAAAATGGAGAATTTCATACTTCAAATAAGAAAATAAATGAATTGATACTAAGCTGCGTCCAAAATCCAAGCAAGGCTCAAGAAATATTCTATTAAATCTAAAAGCTGAAAATTGAAATGAAGAAATTGGAAGAAATGAAGAGAATGGTTAGGTTGTCAAACCCTAAGGGGTTCAAGAACTTTTTTTTTTTTTCTAAAATGTTATATTTATAGGGGTGAAATGAGGGCAAAATAGTCATTTTTCCCAAAATGGCAAAAAATGGCCTGACCACCGATGCTAAAAATAGCCCAGTCGATGGTGCGTCGATTGACGTGTCGACTGGGCATCGACGGCACACGTCGATCGATGGCTGCGTTTCGCGGGTTCGAGTCGTGTTTTCGTCAAATTGAGCCAATTGTGATCCTCGGGAATGCTCTTAGGCTTGATCGACTTCCTAATAAAGAAAAGTAAAATAACATAAAAATCTATAAAAAGTAAAAGAGAAATACGGAAAAAGCTAAAAAGACGACAAATGCTACGAAAATGCAAAATAAGAAAAAATGGGATAAAATACGATTAAAACCTGACTAAAGCACACACGACAAGACACAATAACACAAAAAAAATCACACACAAATATGTACAAGTCAGTCGGGTTCTACCTTATAGAACCGACATAGTATGAGGTAGCCGATAATGAAGCGGATGGAATTGGGGGCCATTTTGGAGAAGGGGGACTTTGTATTTTACCACCAAGACGACCATTAAAGGATGCGTGGGGAACCTAATCCTTGCATTTATATGGTCTTAAAAAGCAGTGATGTGATTAGAAGAGGGTTATTGGAATCGTTCATGCCTGCCTTAAGCATGACGACGAGCATGGTATTAGGGAGGTGAAGGTTTCTTATTAAAACGGGAAGTAGTTCAGGATCTGGGAGGACCCATATGTTTTCTATGGTTATCCTAATGTTCTGGGGAAGGGGAGGTAGGTCGACATGAGCAGAAGAGGAAACGACATTTACAAGATTATGTAAGTAATAGAGTGGGTCGGCAAAAGAAGGAATAGTTTGTGACTGGGTAAGGGGATGACCTCAGGGATATCTTCGATCAATGCCCTAGTTTGATCTTCTCTCGGTCCAAGAAATATTCCCTACTAGGTTTTTTCTTATTGTTTTTTCGGAAGAGGGGGGTTTCAACAGACTCACTCTGAGATAACATATCTGGAGTGGAGATAGGATTCGGAGGGGAATTGGAATTGGGGTTTTGTGAATTAGAATTAGAAGATGTTAAGAAACAAATAGAAAATGGGGGGGGGGGGGGGTGTGAAGAAAATACGTTCAGAATGCGGAGTAATTAAATCAAAATTATATAAATTCAGAAGAGGTAAATATAAATCAGGGGGACTTACCATATTATTGCAGAGAAGAAGAATTGATGAGCTTGTTGATTGGGCGAATGTTCACTTGAAGATTTTCTTGCTATAAAGGTTTCAGAAATTAGTAATGGCGGACGATGAGAATGTTTGTACAGAAAAGGGAGATGAAAAGATAAGTGAATTGGAGACGGTGATAAAGAGAAGTAGGGCTAATTGTGGGCCTTTCATTTCTGGGCCCACAAGAATACTTTATTCCAAAAAAATGGGCGTGCGGCATGTGTCCAACACAACGGCAGTATGAATTGAATGTATGATGTTTGATATTATTTTTGATCGCTTGTGCTTTTACCAAGAAGCGCGTGAAAAGAATTATAAGGGATTTGTTTTACATTCAATTTGACTTTCTACCTCAATCAAGTAAAATGTGGGAAATTAGTTGATACGACATCAAATATCCTGGTCGACGTGCACATCAAGTTAGGTTTGTAAGGCAATCTTTTCTATGGGATTGCCGAGCTCTTATGGGTAAAGTGGTATTTACACTTATAAACAGCTCGGAAGGGAGAACTGGCTTTATAGTTATGGCATAGGCCCTGACGGGTTGGTATGGATGGTATGGTATGGAGTCCCGACGAACTAATGATATGGGATGGTTATGGTTATTATGATGACTTAACAAAATACGAGAGTTCCAGTATTTATGGTAACTTAGCATATAGGAGAAATTTCTAATTTTATATCGGTGGTTAATTATGATATTATGGTATGAATAGGAGACGAAAACCCTAGATTGAAAACACGTCTCTTTTCTATATACAGAATACACATACCTCACTTCTATTCCAAGTTGATTTTTATCCTACTTTGAGCTCTCGTTTTATCATCACAAAAGGGTACTAACTTAAGTATCAGAGAACCTACGTTGGGGTTGTCCGACTTGAGTTTTTTTTGTAGATCGATTAGGTCGACAAAAACAATTCGAAGATCAGCGACCTATTTCTTGGTAAGCCAAACTTCTTGGTCGCATCAAGTATGAGAGGATATTTTGAGATTTTTTGAAAAATTAATTTTAATATAACTAAATTTAATTTACCTATCTATTTCTAATTTAAAATAAAACAAACAAATAAATATTGTGTCGGTGGATGGGGGTGGGGGTATCCTGTTGTACAAAGAAATTAGAAAATTCAATTTCTTCCATAGCNTATATATATATATCAATTCAGCATATATCTTTAATCAATATGTTTTCAAATAGTATTATTTTTATTTTGAATTTTCCACTCCCTCACACTTGGATCGAACTCATGATTTTATTGGGTACCAAGATCTTGTCTGGGAACCCATTTAAAAATAAATTTTTTGCAAATAAGTTTATTTAAAAAAGAAAAATATATTTGGTGGTTATTTTAAATGAATTTTTGAAAAAAGTAATTTTTTCCAAAAGTCCATTTTAAAAAAGTGTTAATTTATAACTTTTGATTTTCATTTCCTACACTTTTGTTGAATGGTTAAAATTATTTTATCAAACACTTTACATTTATTACAAGCACTTTTTTAAATTGCACTTTTCCAAAGTCCATTTCATAAATGGATTTTTATGCCAAATGTATTCCGTAGCAAGTCCCAATTAAACAGCACGTAAGTTTATAATGTAACAAGCTTATGATCGAATCGAATGAGATTTTCTCGAGTTATCAAGTGACTCTTCATTTAGTTGTGAAGCTCAATAAAACGTCAACATATTCATACCAATATGTTTGGTGAAACTCTCTATTATTCAATGCAAATTAAAAGTACGTACTAATCTACTTAGATGTGCAATAAATCTAATGAAGTCAAATAAGTTACTAATGAAGCTACTTTTCGTACAAATATGTTTGGCAAAATTCTCAATTATTCAATTCAAATCAAGTACTGCATACAAATCTACTTAGATGTATCTAACTAAGTCAAATATGTTACTCCTTCTGCCACATTCTATTTGACTTGATTAACCATTTAAATAAAATTAAAAAATATAATTGAAATTATAATTATAAGTATCAAATGATCAATATCTCTTATTTTGAAAAATTAAAATTTTGAACTAATAAAAGAAGAAGTAAAATTAGTAAAATATTTTTAATTCATATTGAAAAGGTAAAAAAGTTATATTAATTATCTTTTAAAAATATAAAAGTAACACGTAGAATGATAAATATAAATAAATTAAAATACGATAAATAAAAAGGACAAATAGAGTAATAAGAAGCAGCGTTTAGTTTGTTAGGCTAGTCAATTTAACAAAAATCTGAAAAACAACGTGGGCTTGTTTGGGAAAATTTTTGACATAAAAATCCACTTATGAAATGGATTTTTTAATATGTACAATTTAAAGAAGTATTTGTAAAAAATATGAAGTGTTTGGTAAAAATAATTTTAAAAGTTCATGGACTTTTAGAAAAATTGGTTTTTCTTTTCAAAGTTCATTTTAAAATGATTGTCCAAACATGTTTTTTTTCTTTTAAATGGTCTTATTTGTAAAAAATCCATTTTAAATATAGGTTTCCAAACAAGCATCTCATTTTCCCACACCTACATTATTCTAAAAAATAAAATAATAAAATAAATAATCCTAAGCCCTAAACTTCAAACTTTATTATTATTATTATTATTATTATTATTATTATTTAAATAAAAGACGAGTTGAATTTAAATTGTATGTAATACGAACAATATGACTGGTTTCTAGTTATGATAATACATTCCTCAGCAAAATGGGGCCTCCAATAAATATACATTTTAAGTTCATGTCGTTGCACATATATGACATTACAATGCATGCCACAAAATTAGAGCAACTTCAAAACTTGGAAAATTGTAACCAATATTTAGTAACTAATTCAAAATCTCATGGTCGACAATAACAGGGTAGAATATTCATCACACCCATAATGCATTATGAAATTTGCATCAATGATATACTAATTAGGTTATAAACCCGGTCACATAAAATAAATCTCGTCGTTAAAATAAAAATAAAAATAAAAGTAATCATTAATATACATTTGCAAGTATATGCATGCTTGATTCTCTTGAAAATCAGTCTTGAATCACCGATGAGGACAAAAGTGACAAAATAGACATCCTCTTAATGTTGAAAACACAAGAAAATAGCCAAACTCTAAGAATAAAAGCTGTCAACTTAATTCTACAGCAAAGCCATGCGGCAACCATATATTCCATCATCCTTCTTACATATAGCCCCAAATTTCTTCATCTTTTTGTCCATTTGTCAAACCGCAACTTCAATGCTAGTATCTAATGTATTTAAACTTTTACTTATCCATATATATATATAATGGTCGACCTTCAACTAACAATTCACACATCAAGCTAGCTCACCTCAGATTAATTAATTAAACCTTTTCCTTTTTTCTTTTTTTTTTCAGAAAATCAAATATACCAAACAGTAATGGCCGCCGCAAATTTTCCGACGGTCAACGATTGCCCGTCGATCGGGAGAGAGAAGGACACGGTGGTGGCGGACATGGACGGGACTCTGCTGAGAGGGAGGAGCTCATTTCCTTACTTCGCATTAATGGCTTTCGAAAACGGCGGCGTTTTGCGGCTCCTATTTCTGCTACTCCTCGCGCCGATCGCGGGATTTCTGCACAATTTCGTCTCCGAGTCCGCCGGGACCCGCGTCCTCATCTTCGCGGCGTTCGCCGGGATGAGGATCTCGGATATCGAGTCGGCGGCGCGCGCGGTGCTGCCGAAGTTCTACTCCGGCGATATACACCCGGAGGCGTGGCGGGTGTTCTCGTCGTGCGGGCGGCGGTGCGTGCTGACGGCGAACCCTAGGATTATGGTGGAGGCGTTCCTGAAGGATTTTTTGGGGGTGGATTTGGTTTTGGGGACGGAGGTTTCGGTCTGTGGAGGTAGGGCGACGGGGTTCGTGAAGGCGCCGGGGGTTTTGGTGGGGAGGAATAAGGCGGAGGCGCTTAGGGCGGCGTTCGGGGCGGCGGCGCCGGAGATTGGGTTGGGGAACAGGCAGACGGATTTGGCGTTCATGAGGCTGTGCAAGGTTGGTTTGTAATTCTCTCGGTACTTCTGCTCGAGGCTATATAGTTTATGATTATTAGTATATTACTATCCATAGGCCTCGTCTCCCGTGAACAATCATTACTTAGATTTTGATATCAACCCAAATATGTTTTTTTAGCTATTTTTTGAAACATCATTTAATTACTTCGTTTAATTGTGTGCTTATGGAACTACTACTCTACCCCTAAAAAAATATAATAGACATTTCATAAAAAAATAAGCATGTTTCCATTTTAAAAATTAGAATAGCGATAAAAAAAACACCCCTCTTTAATTTATTTTATTTACTTAAATACTAAAAAATTAAGAGTAAAATAGAAAAAAATAACAAAATAATTATAATTAAAAAAATTATAAATTTAATTATAATTATTTTGTCTTCTTAATTACCGTATTCTTATATATCCACTTATCTTTTGTAAATAAAAGCAGTAAGAATTTAGTCAAGTAGAATCCATGACTCCATCCCAAATTGATACCGTGAAGTTTTAATTTTACACAAATTAAGAAAATAATAGTGAGTATAATTGAAAAACTAAATTTTACTTTTAAAATTGATAAGTAATTGATTATTGATATGAATTTGCTTTAAATAGAATGCATAGATAAATGAATGAAATAGAAATAAATTTCTATTATAATTTTAAAAAATACTCCCTCCGTCCCAAAATGATGATCCTGCCGTTGGTCTCACACAAATTAAAAAATGAGTAGTTTATATAGTTAACTCATTAATTTAGTTAGTATTTTCCAATTATAACCTTCTTGAATTTATTAAATGTCAATTAATAATTATATAAATCAGTGTTGGAATTAGTATATTTGTTATTGGAATAGTAAGATTTTGCATTGTAATCATTAATTCTCAACTTAAAAAACTAGTATTTCAAAAATATTAATTAAGGGTACGTGTGGAAATGAAGAATTAATGATATGTTAAATATGATAACTGGATTATCTTTGTGGGACGGACGAAAATGGAATACTGAACTATTTTTGTGGGACGGTGGTAGTATTAAAAAAGAAAGAAAAGAAATTGTGCTATAACACTCAAAAATCATTTCACATAAAACACAATAATTATAGTGTAACATTACATGTGACTTTTACCCAATACATATATATATATATATATATATATATATATATATATATATATATATATATATATATACAAAATAAAATAAAAAAACTCAATGTGAATTTATTTAATGAAAATTGAGCTAACTAAAATTCAGGAAAGCTACATAGTGCCCCGAAAACCAGAAGTCAAACCCGTAGCAGTGGAAAAGCTCCGAAAGCCGATCATCTTCCACGACGGCCGCCTGGTCCAAAAGCCCAGCCCCTTTCTCTCTCTACTCATTGTCATCTGGATCCCAATTGGTTTCCTCCTCGCCTGCCTCCGCATAGCCGCCGGCGCCCTCCTCCCCATGTCGCTCGTCTACTACGCTTTTTGGGCCCTTGGCATCCGCATCAACGTCAAGGGCACCCCTCCGCCGCCGCTCGACAAATTCTCCGCCCAATCCTCCACCGGCGTTCTCTTCATCTGCTCCCACCGTACTCTCCTCGACCCGATCTTTCTCTCCGCCGCCCTCGGCCGCCCCATCCCCGCCGTCACCTACTCCGTCTCCCGACTCTCCGAGTTCATATCTCCGATCAAGACGGTGCGTCTCAGCCGTGACCGCCCCACCGACGCCGCGTTGATTAAGAAACTCCTACAAGAAGGTAAGCCAAGAAAAAAATTAATATATATTATCTGAAAAATGTCGTTCAATATTTGTTCTTTATCAATTTGATGATACTCAAACCACATTGTCTATTAATTGTCACTTTAACTCACTCCATCCCACAAATATAGTCTAATATTCTATTTTTGTTCGCCCACAAGATAGTTTAGTTACTATATTTAATATACTAATTCCAACACTAATTTTTATAATAATTAATTGATATTAATAAATTCAAGAATGGTATAATTGAAAAATACTAATTAAATTAATGACTTAACTATATAAACTACTCATTTCTTAATAGGATCATCATTTTGGGACGGAGGAGTACAAAATTAAGAAACTTTACAAAAATGTTGTTTTTAATGTATAGCTCTTTTAAGATAAGGATATTTAATGCATTTGATATTTCCAAACACTCATTTTGAAGACATTATAACTTAAGTCTAGAAATAATAAATATGGGTGATTTTTGAAAGTAATACATTAAATTTCTAAATCAACAGTTATTTAAAAGAAGAAGAAGAAAACTAAAATGACAATTAATTTGGGAGTAAAATAATCTGTATGAATATTTCGTATGAATATTTCGTGCACATAATAATGTTAGTCAACTAAATAGTAGTAGGAAATTGCAACCGGTATTGCCTCGAATTTAAACAAATACTATAATCTTGTCTACTAAATTTATAGTCATCAGCTGCATTTTCCGACAATATCGATCAACAACGACATAAAAGTCAACTAATAAAATTGCTAAACATTAAATTGACACTACAAAAAGTAAGATGACATTTTCAGCATCTTAGTCAGATTAAGATACTCCAAACTACTCTTTCAAACTTTTAGAAAAAACACATCCAATTTTAGATAAAAAAAAATATATATTTATCAAATTTCAATTCATATTTCCAACAGGGGACCTCGCTATTTGTCCCGAGGGCACCACTTGTCGAGAGCCATTTTTGCTTCGATTTTCATCCCTTTTCGCTGAGTTAACGGACGAGTTAGTGCCGGTGGCGATGGTGAACCGGATGAGCTTGTTTCACGGCACGACGGCGCGTGGGTGGAAAGGTATGGACCCGTTTTACTTCTTCATGAACCCGAGCCCGGCTTATGAGGTGACGTTTTTGAACAAGCTGCCGAAAGAGCTGACTTGTGGGGCCGGCAAGTCGAGCCATGAGGTGGCGAATTATATACAGAGGGTGATCGCCTCCACGCTTTCGTACGAATGCACGAGTTTTACGAGGAAGGATAAGTACGGAGCTCTGGCCGGAAACGATGGCTCGGTGGTGCAGAAGGCGCGGCTCAAGCCGAACCAAGTCATGGGATGCTGATCATATCCGGATTGGCTTTGATAACCAGCCTAGCCTCTCTTTGTTTGAATATAAATCGGATTAAATTGCAAAATTTGTTATTCAAGTTTGGAATGGAATATATACGGTCAGTTGTCAGTGGGTCTACTGTTAGACCGTCTAATGGAAGACTTTCGTTAAAAAAAATTTGATAGCGTTTGTTTTTTTATCTAGTGTTTTGGTAAATAAGAATTCCAAGAATTGATGATATGAACTTTAGAATATGGAGATTTATGAGTTTGGAAGATAACGAAGTGCAAGTAGCTAGAGATTTCTTTTACCGGATTGTTCTTTCTTATAATTGATGAACGTTTGAACGAATTTTGAGGATCACTTCCCAAGCTTCCATTCTTGACAAGGTAATTCAATACCATGAAAATTGAAAGGTGGAAATGAAGTTTCTCTAGAAACTATTCTTATGATAAAATATTTGCATCTTTTAATGTTTTTTTCATACCCTATATTAAACTCGGCGTTTCATCACATTATACATCCATGTGATTATTGAATTTGATTAAGTTGTTCACTTTTGTCTTTAAAGGGAAAATTACCATTTAGTAACCAAATTTGTATCTACCATTTAATTCTTTTAATTAGTTTTATAGTTAAATTAATATTATTAATTAATAAATTATAAATAGGAATTGACTATCTTGCCCTTAAATAAACTCACGATACCTTTTCCCTCAACCGACTACCAAATTTTCCGTTGTGTGTGCCGTTCTGCGTGGGAAATGAAGAGTGATTATTCTGATAATTTTGTTACATATTTATTTTCACTACTGCAGAATACAGATTCACGGCGAATTTTTTAGGGATTTCACGGCGGTTTTCGAACCGCCGTTGAAGCCAACGCCGTAGAAAGTAGGCACCTTTTACGGCGGTTTTACAACCGCCGTGAGATCCAACTAATTAACGGAGGTTTCCAGAACCGCTGTTGTTTAATATAAATTTAAAAAAAGAATTACGTCCATGCGAGTTCGGCAAGCTCCGACGTCCAAGGGCAGCCTTGCGAACTCTGGGAGCAGTTGGCGATCTCCGGCGAGATCCGACGTCCAGCTAGTCGTCTCTCCGTCGTTGATCCTCGTCTTGCACGATTTGAGAAGGTCCAGGCGAACTCCGATGAACTCTGACGTCAATGCAGCAGGCAATCTCCGGCAACGTCCGACGTGGTGAATGCTACAGGAGGAGAATGTAGGCGATCTCCGGCAAACATAATTAGAATGACAACGATCTCTGCAGGCGATCTCCGGCGACGTCGTCCAGGCGAACTCCGACGTGGTCGCCCTTGGTCCAATGACAGCAGGCGATCTCCGGCGACGTCGGCAGCTGGCGAATGCAGATGAAGATTTCCGGCGACGTCGGCAGCCCTTGGTCCAAGATGAAGATGAATGAGAGAGGGATGAAGATGAAGGCATGGAGGTGTGTACACGGATCGATGATGTGGCGAATGCAGATCGTCGGATGAGACACGGATCAACGGCCAAAATTTTTGCTTGATAAGGACGAGGATCGGTGACATGGCAGCTTCTATTCTATCGGCGGTTCTAATGAAACCGCCGTAAAATATCATCTTATTCACGGCGGTTCTAATAGAACCGACGTTAAATCTACCGAACTAATTAAATTATGAACTGATTAACGGTGGTTTTTAAGGAACCGCCGTGAATACTTGTTAATTCACGGCGGTTCCTTAAAAACCGCCGTTAATTAGTTCAGTTTTAATGAGCGGTTTTCGTATAAACGCCGTAAAATGTAGGATTCTACGGCGGTTTTGTGAAAACCGTCGTTAAATCCGCCATTTAACGGCGGTTTTCTGGAAAACCGCCGTAAAAAAGTATTTAACGGCGGTTTTTCGAAAACCGCCGTGGATGAACCACCGTGAAATCTGTATTCTGCAGTAGTGTTTCCCATCTCGACTCATGGAAGCCTGCTTTTCACCATCTTCTCTCAAATTTCGAACTCAAAATAAAGATTCATGTTTCGTCTCAAGCTTGGATTTTTTTTATTGTGTTTGAATTCTGACGTTGATCCTCTGTAATCAACCAAAACTCAATGTTGCACTAGATTAAGCAGACAATGGAAATTGATACTGGTATGGTTCTTTTACTCTCGTATCTTACTTGTCCAATTCCCGTTCAATAACTGAATCGAACTTTTTACACCTACTTTTTATTTAAAAATAAAAAGCTCGTCCGCAAGAGAACGGAGCAGCTGTAGGTGGTAAGTTGGACTCGAGTCGAATCACAAGGAAGACTAATCGAAAGTTATTTCGGTGTTCGGTTCTACGAACGAGAAAACAAAAGAAAATAACTAAACTAAACACGCGATCCAATTTGGTTTGGGGAGTTCTAACACCTAATGTGATGAATTAAATAAATCAAAAGCCTTTAAAACAATTAAGAAAATGAGGGTTATAGTGCGCCAGAATCATTTCCACGATCGGGGTTGTCAATCCCGATGGCTCTAAATGGCCCTAGGCACTAGACCGATAAATTTAGCTAAAATTAATAATCATGTTTGATAATATAATCTCAACAAGCATGTAAACTCAAGCATCAAAGGAATTCAATAGAATAATTACTCTAATAAACATACAATTAAAAACCTGCAAATTACTAAACATCCAAAAACGAGAAAATGAAAGCTTACGAAATTAACCAAGAAAAGTAACGATATTCAAAAGAGAGATTAAACTACGAACTACAAACTAATTTATCTAACATCTAAAGTCTGAAAAAC
Source organism: Phtheirospermum japonicum (assembly GCA_014905375.1). Classification (NCBI taxonomy): domain Eukaryota; kingdom Viridiplantae; phylum Streptophyta; class Magnoliopsida; order Lamiales; family Orobanchaceae; genus Phtheirospermum; species Phtheirospermum japonicum. The sequence continues at coordinate 718,286 of BMAC01000248.1, read as the reverse complement.
TAATATAACATCTAAAATCTGAGAAACTAAAATTTAAACAACTAAAAAGTAAAATGGAAACGAAGAAAAAATGAGGAGACGAAGACTTGAACTCGTGGTCTTCAACTCTTCAACCCGAATCATGCGTGTGATCGAAAGGGAGAAAGAACCGAGGGATCTCTGCAATATTTTGAACCTTCCCCCAAGTTCCAGCACACTCAAAATGAAGAAACCACCGGGTTTTTATAATTTTTTCCGAGAATAACCGCCAAAATCGCCATTGCATCGACCAATGCGAGCCAGGGCGTGCGCGTCGGCAGTGCATTGCGTCGACCGACGCGACTACAAGTTGCATCGGCCTTGGCATCGACCGACGCGGGAGTGATCGATTCTACTGCAAGCTTTTCCTCGGCCAGGGCGTCGACCAGGCATCGGCCGAAGCGGGCGGCCTAGGCGTCGACGCGGCCGATGGCTGCGGGCGCCGGCTGCACGTGTCACGTCGCTCGTCCCGTCTTCTTCGTCTCAAGCTTAAACACTAAAATAAAGCTAAATTAGACTATTACTTATAAATAGAGTAGAAAAACATTAAACACGATACGAAATGAAATTAGACTATTACTTATAAATAGAGTAGAAAAACATTAAACACGATACGAAATGAAATTATCAAAAGGAAGAAAAACGAGAAGAAAATAAACCTAAAAACCCTAAAAGCACACAACACACGATGCAAAAACACATGAAAATCACATACAAATATGTACAAATCATAACTACCATGTAAATTATTTCACATGATATTCTGTAAAACTTATGTAATCATTCGGATTTATATTGTTTTTCATTTGGTTCAATCGTTATTTGCATGCATTAGTATGGATAACCACTTTTAGTATCGAACTTTGTCATTTTATACAAAGTAGTTTGAATTTCACATTAGTTTAGTTGAGTTTAAATTTCTAACTACATAACATTGCTTGAGTCGAAATTCCTTACTTCATATCATTGATTTTTTTTTACTTCAATGGGGATCAGAAATTGATGATTTATTATGAGTAATCCATTTATGTATATACGGTAACACTAGGCGAAACCTAGTTTAACTTACACTGAATTTTAACATTTTTGAAATTACTTGAAATCTCATACTATAAATTTGTTGTTATATTTATCTTTAATGAAAATATTTTTTCTCTGGTGCCTTTATAGGTTTGGCAGGCTATGGGGTTATTTATTTACTATGCGTTAACGGAGGGGAGACGTTGGTCGTTGGAGTAGAAACAGGGTTCAACTTTGACATGCTTTTGGTAAATATTTCATCACACTAGAAGAAATTTGATAAACTTAAGTTGATGATACACTATTCAATTCCTGAATTTCTGAGATGTGTTTTAGCTAACGAGTCTAATTTCAAAAGCATGGTAAATCTGGCAATATCATTTGGACTGGTACGTGTCAGGGTTGACATTTCAAATAATGATGAAGTGGTTGATACCATAGAGCCGATAAGATCGTCTACCATTGGTCATGAGCTAGTTGAAGAGGATTTGCTCCCTAGTTTCTGCCCCAGCCATACAAAGATGTTGTTGACAGCGGGTTGGGAAAGAGAAGTATCGATGATCGGGCAAAAGTACGAGGGTGGTGCGAAAGAGTTTAGAATTGCACTTCGCAAGACTGTAATCGGTGGTGGATTTGACTTTAAATTTATGAAGAACACTTTGTCGAGGGTTTGAGCGCAGTGCATAAAAAATATTGTAGTTGGTATGTGCACTCAACCAGAGAGCGTACCAATGAATTTTTTTACGTGAGAAGAATTAACAATACCCACACATGTGAATCGTGGTTTCGAGCTCTAAAATAGAATCGTGTCAGTACGGAGTTGGTGTTAATCTTGATTTTAGAAGATGTGCGAGAAAATTTGAACAGGAGACTCATCGGTGTTGTGAATCAGTTTTCCAGCAAATACGGATTATCTATTTCATACAAAATAGTCTTTTACGGTGTGGATAAGGCCGGGAATATTACCCTTGGTGATATTAGCTATTCGTTTGGAGACTTGCTGATGTACATCGACTGTGTTCTGAAATTCAATCCTCGGTTGCACATCGTGTTAGAACAAAAGGAGGGGTCACAATGTTTCAAACTGTTGTTTGTTTCATTTGCTTCGTGCATTGAAGGGTTCAATTATTGTAGGCCGTTATTGGTTCTCGATGGAACATTCTTAAAAGGAAAGTTCAAGGGTCATCTTCTATGTGCAACTGCAAAGAATGGATATAATGGTTTAACCCCTTACCTAACTCTAATATTATATTTTTGTCCTTTTTTATTTTTTTTATTATTTTAATGTTTTAATCTATAATGTTGTTCAATTGGAAAAAAACATGTTATTTATATTCATTATGTTGGTTGTTAGTAGGATCATACTATATGCATCTTCGTACTGAGTTGTCTGAATTTAACATGAGAATGAAACTTGATTCACTATTTCATACTATATATGTTTAGTATGTTAATGATTATTGTGATAATTCACTATTTCATACTAAATGCGTTTATTATGTTAATCATTGCTGTGATAATTCACTATTTCATAAAATGATTCTACATAGTGTTTAACATACTTGATTCACTCTTTTGTAGGAAATACTATAAAGAAGGGATAGTAAAACACTATAATAAACATATTAGTAATAATATATTGTACATAAATAGTAGTATGAAATGGAAATGTAGTATTGATTTTTTGGTCCATAAGCTTACAAGTAGTAGAGTCGTGCATCTTAGTATTATGCACAGATTATCATGCTTCTCTACCATTGATTCGAGCAGTGTCGTTAAAATTTGATTCACTATTTCATACTAAATATGTTTTGGAGATTATCCCATGCATGTAATTATCTGCTCTGACCTATGACAGTATGTATGGGAGTTGGTGTGAAATTTTATATTAATATTATGTCGCACTCATCTTGTCAGTTTCTACAGGCATTTACCCGCTCGCATTTGTTGTAGTGGATTCAGAAAATATCGACAACTGGGAGTGATTTCTGGTAAATTTGAGATTTATAATTTTGCCACGTCGTCATATCACATTTGTGTCTGATCGAAATCCCGGCCTTCTTCAAGGTATGAGTAAGATTTTTCTGGGTTGCCCACATGGACATTGCCTCAATCATTTGAAGATGAGCTTGAAAGATAAATTTAGTGGTCGTCATTTTTCAAATAATTTGCAGGAGAGACTTGTGTGGCTACTGAGAAAAGCTGCTTATGCGCCGACAATTATTGCATTTAAGGAGAGTATGAGTAAGTTTCTAAGTGAGGGGGGAGCAATGGCCAAGAGATTTGTTGATGGTATGGATGCAACTAATTGGGCGAATGCATATTTCATAGGCTAGAGGTATGGGAGATGAGTTCTAACGCCGCCGAATCATTCAATAGTTGGATATTGAAAGAAAGATTTTTACCTATAACAAAATTGGTCGATCACATTCGGGTTAAGATGATGAAACAAATTCGGGGTATGTGACATGTATTTATCATAATTAGTATGGAATTCAAACAACTTCTTTATATTATATGTTTGAGAATTTACATAAGCTCGACGTCTTAACTGATTTTACATTTAATATAAGTGTTCATGTAATTTGGTTAGTGCGGAATTTAAAATCTCAAATAATAATAACATCTTAACTGATATTATATTTTTGTTCCGTGAAGATAGGGAAATTCGGAGTAGGGTCTGGACAAAGGAGCTATGCCCATAAATTCTGGAAAAAAATTCCACACTAACTGATGAAGGGAGGTTATGGGCTGTCATTGCATCTTCAGAATACATATTCAAAGTGCACAACGACCCATCTGTTGAGGTAAATATTGATGCACGTACATGCACATGTATGCAGTGGCAGTTGTGTGGATTGCCTTGATCCCATGCGATGGCAGGCCTCTATCGTGTTTTGTCGAAGTGTTTTCCAACGCGGATAATTATAAGCATTGTTACTCGTATCCTATTAAACCTGTTCCAATGTATGAAATAGTGAATCAAACGACACTACTCGAATCAATGGTAGAGAAGCATGATAATCTCTACAAAATACTAGGATGCGCGACTTTACTACCCTTAAACTTATGGACCAAAAAGTTAATACTGTATTTTTATTTCATACTACTATTTTATGTACAAAATATTATGATTATTAATATGTTTATTATAGTGTTTTTCTGTCCCTTTTGTATAGTATTGCCTATAAAAGATTGAATAAAGTATGGTAAACACTATTTAAGTATGAATGTATAAAATAGTGAATTATCACAGTAATCATTAATATACTAAATGTATTTAGTATATTAATAGTGAATCAAGTTTCATTCTCATGTTAAATTCAGACAATTCAATACCAAGATGTCTATAGTATGTTTCTACTAACTACCAACACAAGAAGATAGTATGAAATTCAAAGATTCCCTATTAACTCTGAAAAACAAGTATGATATTCTAAAAAAACAAGTGTGATTTTCAATCATGCCCCTTTAACAAAAAAACAAATTATAAAAAATGGAAATGAGCCTTTTCCAAATTAGTATGAAATTCTAGTATAGCAAAATATTTCATTCTATAGACATACCTACATTACATTATGAAATAATGTAATTCTTAGTGAGTAATTCGGAGCACGGATCCTTTTTTCCTTGAGTTGTAGTTTTTTGAATTAATTTATACTACATCACCACAACTAAACTAATTCGATAAAAAATTCATAAATTCTCATAGTATGAAATTCAGACATTCCCTATTTACTCTGAAAAACAAGTATGATATTCTAAAAAAAAGTGTGAATTCAATCATGCCCCTTTAACAAAAAAACAAGTATACAAGTATGAAATTTTATGAAAGAAACTCAATCTTACACTATTCACATACTAAAAGAAAAAAGTATGAAATTAAATCAAACCCCGTTAACTAAAACAAATTCTAAAAAATGAACATGAGCCTTTTCGAAATAGTATGAAATACTAATATAGCAAAATATTTCATTCTATCGACATACCTACATCACATTATGAAATATGAAATTCTTAGTGAGTAATTCGGTGCACGGATCCTTTTTACTTAAGTTGTAGTTTTTTGAATTAATTCATACTACATCACCACAACTAAACTAATTTGATAAAAAAATTCATAAATTCTCATAGTATGAATTCCTAAATCTTAACTGAATAGTTATTTGAATTAACTGAATAGATCAGACTGTGAGATTCGGAGAGTATGAGATTCTCGGAGTATGTAATTCAATCAAGCATTGTTTACTGAATAGATCGGGAGGTTATTCCCAATCGGTATGAAATCTTATTTTTGTAGTTACTTGAATTAATTCATTCTACAAGAATTCAACTAAACTAAATTGAAAAAAATGAAAATCCCCAAGAAAAAAAAAAGGAAAAAGCCTGAAACGCGTAAAACATACTTACTTGTGTTCTGTATTTCCACCCACTTCGATCGACATCGTTATTGCTGCAGCAAATTAGATACCAAAAATATCCGAAAATTAATAATGAGGAGAGTATGAAATTTGAGCGGGGAACTATAAATGGAATCAGAGAAATCATCTTCAGTGCTACTCCCTCCGTTTCTTAATAAGTGACGTTTTAGAGTTTTTGTTCAAAATTAAGGAACATAATATTTGACTAATATATCCTCAATCAATTAATAATATTTGCCCCCTAAGCCATCTCGTATGTTCTATCATGCGCGGACACGTGTCAGTTTTGCTTTGTATAGGGTCATAGTGGAATAAAATGCAAAAAAATCAGGTGGTAAAGTGCAATAGAAGAGTTTAGTAGGCAAAGTGCAAAACACACAGCAACAACAAAAACAACAGTATAGTCCAGGGGTTTGATTCGAGCTTTTGTGTGTGCCTACTTTATAAATAATAGTCAGAAATTTAATAGCTCACCCGCAAGAGAACGAGATCGCGTGTAGGTTGGCAAGCTTAACTCGAGTCGTCTCTCAAGGACTGATGTTCGGAATTCTTAATGTTTGTTTAATCACAATGTTTAACACGAGAACTTGTATAAATTTGGTTTTTGAAAATTATCAACTACTAATAAATTTAAAAGCATCAAATAATTATTATTAACCTAAGATTGAAAACTAAATTATCTAAGAATTATTAATCTAAGGATTTTAAAGCAACTAGAATTAATTCTAAATTAACTCTAAATTAATTATCTAATTATTATTCAAAGGCTTTTAGAAACAATTAATTCAAAACTAATAAACTAGCATGCATAAACTACCACAAATTAAATCTAAGCATGTGATTCCTTAAGAACAAGATCAAATCCACAATTCTCAAGCAATAACATAGCATGAGTCAATTATTAACTAATTATCAAAACTAGAGCAATAATTAAATTAATCATGAACAAATCATAACCAAGCATGAACAAGAGAATAAACGAAGCGACTAATTATTATTAAAACTAAGAATCTCAAGGTTCAAGACTCAGCAATTCAATGTTCAAACGATTCGAAATAACTAAACGGTTCAAGAACTCAAACAAAAGCAATTAAAATCTAAAAACTAAGAATTAAATAAAGTATAGAGAACTTATTAAGTAGCTAAAGGTGCTGGAAGTTCTCCGCGAATCCGGGATGTTGGTGGTTGCTCTTCGTCGAAAAATTGGAACTTGAACGAACGTCTTCGTCTTGGTGTTTCGGATCTTGAATCTTCGACGTGGATCTTGAAAATATGTTGTAGGGTGTTGAAAATAGGTTTCTCAACCCTAGGTAAGTGTTTTGGGTCGTGGTTGTCTGTTTAATCCGAATTATGAAGGGTTTATATAGTTATTTCATGACTTGGCGCACAAGAAACCCTAAAAATCACGAAACTGGGCCGTCGCGTCGATGATGCGTCGACTGACGCGCGCTGATGCTCGGCATCGCTACTGCCTGGGTGTGCGCATCGGCTGGGCGGGTGCGTCGACTGACGCTCATTCAGTCGACGCTTCAGCAAGTTGCGTCGATGGTGCGTCGACTGACGCTCCTTCAGTCGACGCTTCAGCAAGTTGCGTCGACGGTGCGTCGGCCCTGCGTCGACTGATGCGGATCATGGCTCGCGTCGACGGAGCGTCGACGCTCGCGTCAGTCGACGCGACAGAGCGTCTTCCTCAGTTTCTCTATCTTTTTGCTACTCGTTCACCGGAAAGCTTGTTCTTCTATTCTTGAACATCAAACTCGTCTTTTACGTGCTAAACTCTTCCGGTTACTTAGCTGTAAAGTGAAAAATCACAAATAATCCCTTATTTGCATCAATTACGATTAAAATACGGTAAAATAAGTCGGAACTATAAAAATATGGAATTAAGCTTAAATCATCCAACTTATACCAAAAACAAATAGCAGAAATAAACTAAAATACTAATAAAAATCAAGACAAATTCGTGCTAATCAACTACGCCACGCTTTATTGGTTTGTTCGTCCTCGAACAAACGATAGATTCAAAGTATAATAAGAAATAAAATCAGCTCAAGCAATGAGTCGTGCTATGCTACATACATAATTTTGAAAATATAGGTACAAATCACGCAAGGTCAATCACTCGACCATTATTACATTATCGCTCCAAAACAAAATCATGATTCCTCACGAAAGATAATATATAAGTGTACGCTCAAAAGCACTCAAGTATTTTCTGCATGGGACGTGTATACACTCAAATCATACAATTACATGCACAATAAATAAGCACCGAAAATCAATCTCTTTCGAATCGCAAATTAAGTGTGCTGTCAAAACTAAGAATCAATAATGTCTTAACGGGTTGTAATATAAGGCTTTTTGGACGGGTATGAAGTATATAAGTCGTGTGGCTAAATAACTCACCCAACCTAATCTAATCACGAAGCATTTTGCTTCACCTCGTTCAAAAATAAAAATCTCACTTAACTCTCATAACGTAGCCTTTGAACACAGGCTATTTCTCAACTCGTAACTCTAAAACCGTCTTGAAAATCAAACCACTTAATCACAATTAAGCATATAATGTGCTTCTTACAATTACACAACTCTTTTGCCTTGTAAACATTAGACTTCATAAAAATAAACAATAAACTCAAGCCTTATAAAGCGCTTAGGCAATGACTAACAAAATTCACCAAGACTCACCATCCTTCTTCTTTCTTTATTTCTTTTTTTTATTTTATCCCCCTTTTATTCTTTTTTATGGGGTCATTTTTTTTTTAATGAAGGATGGTAGACCTTAATTACAATAATTCACAAATTCCTAATAAAAATCCCAAAACACTAATAACCAATAAAAATAACGAACTCCTGCCCCGCGCTTTTAATGGGTTAGTAGGGGTCGATTCAATAAAATCACTCAAGGCTATAGGCATGGATAATTTGGTTATGATTGGCTCATTCGGAATTTATAGTGGCTAAAAATTTATGGATATGGCCGGAATAGGTTTTTTCTGTGCCTTAACCTCATTTTCAAAATCAACTACACACAGCGGTTTCAAAGAGATATCAAATCAGAAACTCATTCAAGCATATGCAAAGATGATAAACACTCAGGCTACTCACAGGCTTTTTGCATGAAAAAGTTTTGAATTGTCGCTGCTTTTAAGGTTTTGCGAAATCAATTGCGTACAAGTACCATTTTACAATATATAAATAATAAATTTTGAAATATATATGCACTTATGCACGCTCAAAAGACTAGAACCTCAAATCATACTTAGTTAACTTTGACAGGCAAGCCATACAAACACAATACAGCGCAGAAATAGTGATCAATCACGTAAAAAAAATTAAAATTGCACAATTTTCAAATATAAATCATACTCAACCATCCTTCCTCTAAAAATCCAGCAATCTCCTGATTGCCCTAAATATAAACAAAAGCAAATCAAACGAGGAAAGGAGTAAGGGAATGTCCCTGAGAAATAGTCGAGCGACTCCAAAAAGCGATTGTGCAATCATCTTTCGTCTTGAATCTCGTGATCGAAAATATCTTGAAGAAAAACCTAAAAAGACAAAACAACCGAACAAAAACAAACTAACTAGAAAAACTATAAGGAAAAGAAAAACAAATACTTGAGTTGCCTCCCAAGAAGCGCTTGTTTAACGTCGAAAGCTCGACGGCTTATACGAACGTTGCTATCCTAGATCTAAGAAAAGGTGACGATCGTGCCACGCCTTAGTGTTCTCCAACAGTAAGCATAGGTGATGTATTCCTCCAAGGCGCGCATGGTAAGCAATTCGTAGAAAAAAAATATTAACTCGCTTCAGGGGTCGAAAAAACGAATAATCTATCACCATAAACACATCAACAATCAATTCGGGCACATGGTGATCCGCAACCTTTGGATAAACGAGGAAATCCGTCGAACACAAGAATCTATCATCCTCCACTCCAAGTCCCTTTACTTTAGACGAAGACGTTCGTTCAAGTTCCGATTTTTCGACGAAGAGCAACCACCAACAACCCGGATTCGCGGAGAACTTTCAGCACCTTTAGCTACTTAATAAGTTCTCTATACTTTAGTTAATTCTTAGTTTTTAGATTTTAATTGTTTTCGTTTGAGTTCTTGAACCGTTTAGTTATTTCGAATCGTTTGAACATTGAATCGCTGAGTTTTGAACCTTGAGATTCTTAGTTTTAATAATAATTAGTCGCTGCGTTTATTCTCTTGTTCATGCTTGGTGATGATTTGTTCATGATTAATTTAATTATTGCTCTAGTTTTGATAATTAGTTAATAATTGATTCATGCTATGTTATTGCTTGAGAATTGTGGATTTGATCTTGTTCTTAAGGAATCACATGCTTAGATTTAATTTGTGGTAGTTTATGCATGCTAGTTTATTAGTTTTGAATTAATTGTTTTTAAAAGCCTTTGAATAATAATTAGATAATTAATTTAGAATTAATTCTAGTTGCTTTAAAATCCCTAGATTAATAATTCTTAGATAATTTAGTTTTCAATCTTAGGTTAAAT
>BMAC01000248.1:681539-708277 GCA_014905375.1 Phtheirospermum japonicum | reverse complement strand
ATTTAACCTAAGATTGAAAACTAAATTATCTAAGAATTATTAATCTAGGGATTTTAAAGCAACTAGAATTAATTCTAAATTAATTCATTTCTAATTATTATTTAAAGGCTTTTAAAAACAATTAATTCAAAACTAATAAACTAGCATGCATAAACTACCACAAATTAAATCTAAGCATGTGATTCCTTAAGAACAAGATCAAATCCACAATTCTCAAGCAATAACATAGCATGAATCAATTATTAACTAATTATCAAAACTAAAGCAATAATTAAATTAATCATGAACAAATCATCACCAAGCATGAACAAGAGAATAAACGCAGCGACTAATTATTATTAAAACTAAGAATCTCAAGGTTCAAGACTCAGCGATTCAATGTTCAAACGATTCGAAATAACTAAACGGTTCAAGAACTCAAACGAAAACAATTAAAATCTAAAAACTAAGAATTAACTAAAGTATAGAGAACTTATTAAGTAGCTAAAGGTGCTGAAAGTTCTCCGCGAATCCGGGTTGTTGGTGGTTGCTCTTCGTCGAAAAATCGGAACTTGAACGAACGTCTTCGTCTTGGTGTTTCGGATCTTGAATCTTCGACGTGGATCTTGAAAATATGTTGTAGGGTGTTGAAAATAGGTTTCTCAACCCTAGGTAAGTGTTTTGGGTAGTTGTTGTCTGTTTAATCCGAATTATGAAGGGTTTATATAGTTATTTCATGACTTGGCGCACAAGAAACCCTAAAAATCACGAAATTGGGCCGTCGCGTCGACGGTGCGTCGACTGACGCGCGCTGATGCTCGGCATTGCTACTGCCTGGGTGTGCACGTCGGCTGGGCGGGTGCATCGACGGTGCGTCGACTGACGCTCCTTCAGTCGACGCTTCAGTAAGTTGCGTCGACTGACGCTCCTTCAGTCGACGCTTCAACAAGTTGCGTCGACGGTGCGTCGGCCCTGCGTCGACTGACGCGGATCATGGCTCGCGTCGACAGAGCGTCGACACTCGCGTCAGTCGACGCAACAGAGCGTCTTCCTCAGTTTCTCTATCTTTTTGCTACTCGTTCACCGAAAAGCTTGTTCTTCTATTCTTGAACATCGAACTCGTCTTTTACGTGCTAAACTCTTCCTGTTACTTAGCTGTAAAGTGAAAAATCACAAATAATTACTTATTTGCATCAATTACGATTAAAATATGGTAAAATAAGTCGGAACTATAAAAATACGGAATTAAGCTTAAATCATCCAACTTATACCAAAAACAAATAGCAAAAATAAACTAAAATACTAATAAAAATCAAAAAAAATTCGTGCTAATCAGGGTTTAGCGTAATTTACTCGAAAAAGAATTTCTCCTTCAACAGTGACCAAATCTTATTGAAGTCATTTTTTTTTTTTTTGGAATCTGAAAGACAAGATTGGGAAACCCGGAGGTAAGAAAAGTTGTTGATCAATCTATTTAAGAATATCTTACCAAGTACCTGGAGTTGCATCGAGATGTCGTTGATGAGATCATTTCCAAGTCCCTAAATGCTCTCAAGGTATCTGTTCTATTGTGTAGTGCATCTATCTTAAGCTGTTGTTATTTTAATTGGCTTGCTTAGGTGAATTAACATCATTTTTGGTGTTACTTGTTTTTTGTAAATGTTGTTATTATTAATTAATTGATTCCCATCATTTAATTTTTAAGGCTGCCCTAGCGGCAAAGAGGGCAAGGGAATTGGTGAGACAAAAGAGTGTTTGAAATCATCATCACTTCCTGGAAAGCTTGCTGATTGTTCAAATACTAATCCTGCAGAATCTGGTATGAGCCGATTTTATTCTTGTTATGAGGACTACACAGTTAACTTTTATAAACTACAATGGAGAAAACATTTTAGTTCATATATTAAAAAAGGTGATGCAAATACTTTTCTTTTTCTTTTTCTGGAGCCTTATAAGCACAATGACGAGAATTTATTCATTTCCAAAAAAATTCAGAGATATTCATTGTCGAGGGAGACTCAGCTGGTGGGATGGGAGTGCTAAACAAGGTCGTGATCGCCGATTTCATGTGATAATTTAGTTCCAAAATTACAGACGGTTGATTAAAATATTAATCATGATTTGTTTTTTTGAACAATATGATGATATCACCATACAGGCTGTGCTTCCTCTAAGGGGTAAAATCCTGAACATCGAGAGAAAGGACGAAGCTACAATGTACAAAAATGAAGAGATTCAAAATCTTATCCTCGGCCTGGGACTTAGAGTGAAGGTGTCGCTCTTTAAACTTTAGTGTGTGTGTATGTATATATATATTCTTCTGTGTTTTGAATTCTGTTATTTATCTATTTATCTAATTTCCTTTATTTTCAGGGTGAGGATTTTCGTAAGGATTCGCTCCGATATCACAAGATCATAATATTAACAGATGTTGATGGTGATGGTGCTCACATAAGAACGTTGTTATTAACCTTCTTCTTTAAGTATCAGGTATGTAACGTGAGGTCATGTATTATGAAATTAGTGAAAAAAGAAATTGTAATTTGACAACTGCGTAGAGTTCTTTTTTTCCTCCAAGCTTATTATGAATGTTGTTGGATCAACAAGTTTTTTTATAAGTTTTCATTTCCTGTTGTTGAAAACTACAGATTCTAAAGGAGAATAAGGATAAGAAAGATGCTGAGTTCAATGAACGTTTCAAGCACATTATGTTCTTAATTTTATGTTCTCTGCAAATACTCACCAGCTTGCTTGAGCTATTATTATTATTATTATTATTATTATTATTATTATTATTATTATTATTATTATTATTATTATTGTATTTTCTTCATAAATTGGGACCAGAAAAATAACAACACTACTATTTCTTGTATCTAGATTAGGATTTACTCGGTTAATCTTTTCCCCATGCATGACTGAGTATCGTTACTAAATATTTGTGGATGGGATGACTCATTTTGCAGAAACAATCTACTTCTTTCTTCCGACAGTGCCTCGTAAAGTCAGATTGATGTTGATATTTCCTCTCTTGATGTCGGCATCGGCCCTTTCTCTCTCGGTAAACCATTTCTAACTCGTTATCATTTCACCGTGTTTGGGTCGTGTATGGTTATAAATTGTTGTATTTGAGAAAACGTGGAGTTTTATTTCAAATAATTATCTAAAAACAAAATTAGTCGTCAGGTTTATATGTGAGTCGGCGCACCGCTTGAGAGTTCATTTGTTGTTAGGATTTAGGAAGCCGTCTTTCTCTGTGATAGCGATTTAATTCAAATGTTATTGAATTTACTTTTCCTTTGCTATATAGGAATAGGTATCCGACATTCTCTCTCTATCTATTTCTTCTTGTGAAGAAATTTTGGTTATTGGAAAAAATCGGATTCCTATTTTTCGTCGTGATTTTGGGGATAATTGATTTGACAGGTTTTGCTGATACGCTTCATATTGCAGAGAAAACAAAGTTGTGCTGTTTGTTTTTGAGGGTTTGGTAGTTAAATCATAGATTGCCTTAATGGAAGACTAGAGCTCTAACCCCAGGAGACAATCGCATCCTTATGCCGCACCACAGAGTCATCAGTATAATGCTCCTCATACATCTGAATCGCATGCACCGCCACAAAAGAAGTTGGACCGGAGATATTCAAAGATTGCGGACAACTATAATTTGTTAGAGGAAGTATTTTGAACTGTGAATATATTTTAGATAGAGAACCTTAGAATCCGCACTTTTATCCTAATAATATCAGATGATGAATGTTAATTTTTATTGTGCTGCACATTTGAAATCCTGTTTAATATAGTCTTGTGACGAATGGAAAACTTAGTATGTATCTTTGTTGATTGCCATCTGGAATCCAATGGCAATTTATGTGAATGGTTAACATCTAATTTATGTCTCTAAGTATGTGCATAGATTATACAGGAGTTTTGAACATGCATGTATCATGACATTTTAAATGAAATTATAGAGAGTGAAATCTGGTATTTGCGCACAAAGTTCTGATCAAATTACCATAAGAGTGTACCTTTAAAAAAACATACAACCACATCGGTTTTTAAGAAATTGATGTAAAATGTTTTACATCGGTTTTTACTAAAATTCGATGTGAAAAGTCATAGAATCCACATCGATTATCATCCGAAACCAACGTGAAAAGTTACAGAATCGACATCGGTTTTCACTAAAATCCAACGTGAAAAGTAAATCTTTAACGTCTGTTTTACAAAATCGACGTGACTTTTCACGTCGGCTTTTTAGACGTCGATTCCAAAACCGACGTTAAAAGTGCAAAAAACTGACGTGAAAACCCTGTTTTGTAGTAGTGTCCATTACCAATTGCATTAGTAGTGTTGGGGTGATGTAGTTAACACACATGTATTACATGTACAGGGATTGTGGCATGTTAATGGTTTCTCACGCCGAGTATTTCATTTCCGACGTGTACCCTCCAAGAGAAGTCTTTCATGCAAAAATGCATGGGAAACGACTTGCTACTTTATTGTATGAACATGTGTCATGATCAGAGTGCTATCTGAAGGAGGAATTGGAAAAAGGGGAGGTTCTAACCCTAATTGGAACGGGGAGGGAGAGAAAAATTGGAACTTTGGGACAAAAGAGGGTAATTGCGACGTGTTGGAACCGGAAGAAGCTTTACCCGACCCGTGCAAGCTGGAGCAAGAAAAGGAAGCGGGCAAAAATATTAATGATGGGCCGATCTAGTGAGAATGGGCTGCAAACAATTAATTAAGGGAGTTACTTTAAATTGTTAGAATTGGGCCCAAGTGCTTAAGATATTTAATGGGTAGGAAAGTAATTGTGTAAGAAGTGGTCCTTCCATATTAATTACATATATGCTGAGTTGATGTACGAAATGTTTATGCAATTACAAAAGTTATTCCTTTGTCTCTTCATTATCTTGCTATCTCTCTTTCTCTTTCCTTGCTCTCCAAGTTCTAATCCTCTTCCTCAGATCTTAGTTCCAACTTACAGAAAATATACAGAAAGAAATACAAAAAAATTACAAACCACCCCCAAAACACTACAATTGGTACCAGAGCAGCCGATCCTCGGATATGGCTGAGGTCACACATTTTAAAGACCTGCAGGAGGCTCAAAAAAGGCTGGACCAAGTGCTACAAGCTGAATCCCAGAAAAGGGAGGCCTCAGAACTGAAGCTGCAAGAACAAATTGCAGACAACAACTCAGAAATACAGTCCAAAATTTCCAATATCAGAGCAGATATACAGGAACAAACACAAAGCATGAATCAAAAATTGGAACACCTCACTGCTGCACTGGCCACAATCCAGATGCAGCTCTTGAATCCAGAAAAAGGAAAAAACCAGTCTGAAGGGGATTCTATTCTGGGAAGACCTTTTTCTACACCTGCAACCAACACAGAATACAGATCACCCACAGCAAATAAGAATAAACAACAGCTGGAGTATTCAGGTAACCATACAACAAGCCCACTACCCAGAATCGATTTTCCTCATTTTGATGGGACACAGCCTAGGTCATGGATGCTAAAATGCAATGGGTATCTTAAGTTGGTTCCATTTATTACTAATTCCCAGAAAATAACCCTAGCTTCTATGCACTTTGAGGGTAAAGCAGCACAATGGTTTCAGAATTTCAACAATCAACAAGGAGAGTTGTCCTGGGCTCAGTTTTTAGATGTTATATCTGCTAGGTTTGAGCAATTGAAGGAGGCCAAAATAATTGCAGAGTTCAATAAACTCAAGCATACAYGATCATATATGGACTATGTTMAWAAATTTGAGGAACTAAAAGCCTGCATGCTAACCCTAAATCCTGGTTATTCTGYAGAATACTTTATAGCCAGCTTTATAAGTGGCTTGACAGAGGAGGTACAGGKTTTCATTACCATGTTTGCACCCAARAACRTGCAYCAAGCCATAGAACTTGGCAGGAATCAGCTAATCACTTTGGAAMCTATCACAAAGAAGTTGAGAGGAACCACAAGATACACAAGTTACACACCACATAAGAACATTGATACTATAAACCAGAGCACACCAAGACCAAKCAATCAGTACAATCCTAAGACTCCTACKAAGTTTCTTACAACTGGAGAAATGGRAGCCAGGAGGGAGAAGGGGTTATGRTATAATTGRGATGAYAAGTTCTCACCAGGTCACAGATGCAAAAACAGGATCAGTTACATGATCATGACTGAGGAAGAAGAATTAACATACCTAAACTCTGAAGAGCTCAAACCACCTGARCAYTTAGATGACATGGAGGAGATTCAAATGTCTGTACATGTAATCACAGGGGAAGAGGGGATCACTACTATGAGGGTGTTTGYTCAGAAAMGGAAGCATAGGTTYCATATCTTGATTGACTCAGGGAGCACCTTGAGTTTTATTCAAGAGAGAACAGCAAAGGAACTGGGATGCAAACTTAGTTCACTTAATCCTATCTTGGTCAAGGTGGCAAATGGCCAGAAWATGGTMAGTAGTCAGGGAGTTGATGATTTTGAATGGGAAATGCAYGMRKAGCTTTTTAGGTACTCCCTGAGGTTATTACAGAGTGAGGGATATGACATGATTTTAGGAGGGGATTGGCTCAAGTCATGCACTCCCATAGAGTTGGATTATACTAAAATGACAGTCACAGTTAATTTGAGAGGACAGAGGATCAAGATTCAAGCAATTACAACCATGGCAGAATGCAAATTAATTTCAAGAACTTCATTGTATAAGATGGTGCATGAGGACAATGGTGATCAGATTGAAGAGCTTTACTGGATGACTATGGACAAACCAGATCAAGAACCCAACCCTGAGCTAGCAGATCTACTAAGGAATTTCCAAGATGTTTTTGAGGAACCCACAGGTCTACCCCCAGTCATAGAAAATTGGACATCAAATTATCTTGAAACCAGATAGCCTTCCAAAAGATCAGTACCCCTACAGGACTACACACAGTCACAAGGAAGAGATTGAGAGATTGGTTAAAGGTATGCTAGAGGCTGGGATCATACAGGAGAGTAAGAATCCTTTTGCATCCCCAGTGATTTTAGTTAGAAAGAAGGATGCTACATGGAGGCTATGTGTGGACTACAGGTACCTGAATGGACTGACCATCAAACATGACTACCCTATTCCTATAATTGATGAACTACTGGATGAGCTACATGGAACCAGGTATTTTTCCAAAATTGACTTGAGGAGTGGTTATTTCCAGATCTTAATGAAACCTGAGCACAGGTTCCTAACAGCTTTTAGTACTCATAATGGCCATTATGAATTTCTAGTTATGCCCTTTGGGTTATGTAATGCTCCTGCAACATTCCAGTCACTTATGAATAGGGTTTTTAGAGAGCAGCTGAGGAAAAGTGTTCTGGTATTTTTGATGATATTCTTGTGTATAGCAAAACATGGGGAGAGCACCTGGAGCACTTAGAGGAAGTATTGACCCTACTGAGAAGTAACAAACTCTATGCCAAGGAGAGTAAGTGCAGTTTTGGGAAGCAGGAGGTTGAATATCTGGGACATATCATCTCACAACAAGGAGTGTCTACTGACCCTAAGAAGATAACCAGTATGGTAACCTGGCCTAATCCTAAAACCATTAAACAGCTGAGGGGGTTTCTAGGGTTGACAGGGTATTACAYAAAGTTCATTYAGGGATATGGGATTRTGAGTAGGCCCCTGACTAACCTTTTGAAGAAAGACAAATTCAGCTGGAATCAGGAAGCTCAGCAGGCATTTGACAATCTAAAGAAGGCAKTGGTCACAGCTCCAGTGTTYGCATTYCCAGATTTTTCCAAGRAGTTTGTACTAGAAACTGATGCTAGTGGAGTAAGGATAGGTGCTGTGCTGATGCAAAAAGGAAAGTCCTTGGCCTACATGAGCAAGATGTTGTGCACAAGGAACCAAGGCTTGTCAGTTTATGAAAGGGAGTTTTTGGCTGTGCTTATGGCAGTGCAAAGGTGGAAGCATTATTTACATGGACACAAATTTGTGATAAGGACTGATCAACAYGCACTAAAGTATTTGTTGGATCAAAAGGTGATGACCCCAGTCCAYCAMAAATGGATTACTAAGKTYCTAGGGTTYGATTATGAAATCCAKTACAGAAAAGGGCAAGAAAATAGAGCAGRTGATGCTCTATCTAGGAGGGGAYCAGATGAATTGGAATGTTTGGCTATTACTACCATCAATCCAAGTTGGGTGAAGGAGGTAGCCCAAAGCTACACCAATGATGATCTATTTCAGGCAATTTTYTCAGCTAAATCTATTGACTCTACTACTTACCCAGAATACACCATTGTTGGGGATCTCATCAGATACAAGAACAGACTGTGTGTGGGGAAGGGGAATGATCTCAGGAGTGTAATCTTGACAAATATGCATAACTCAYCTTATGGGGMCCATTKAGGGATGCAAGGTACATACATGAGGATGAAAAGGRATTTCTATTGGCCTAAYATGAAGGCTGACACAATTCAATGGGTCAAGGAGTGTGAGGTGTGCCAAAGGAACAAACAAGACCAAGGACCATATCCAGGGTTGCTACAACCCTTGCCTATTKCAGAYCAAGCATGGAGTCACATTTCCATGGACTTTATTGAAGGGTTACCAAGGTCACAGGGAAAGGATGTTATTTTGGTTGTAGTTGACAGATTAACCAAGTATGCCCACTTTTCTGCCCTATCCCATCCCTACACAGCTCTTACAGTTYCTAATCAATTTTTAGACAGCATTTACAAATTACATGGTCTACCRTTACACATTGTGTCAGATAGGGATAAAATTTTCAGAAGTAGTTTTTGGAAGGAGCTATTCAGGTTATTAGGGGTTCAATTAAACATGACCACTGCCTATCACCCCCAATCTGATGGTCAAACAAAAAGGGTAAACCAGTGTTTAGAAAATTACTTGAGGTGCATGGTGCACCACAATCCTAAGGGATGGATCAAATGGCTGGCCTTAGCTGAACACTGGTATAACACCAATTATCATAGCAGTTTAAAAACAACACCTTTTGAGGCATTATATGGGTACCCCCCACCCCTTGTGATGATGGGGCAATTTTTGGAAGGATGGAACGAAGAGGCAAAACAAATGATATTACAGAGGGAGGCTGCTAAAAGGGTCATTAAGGAGAATTTAGCACAGGCTCAACACAAAATGAATATGCATGCAGATAAGAACAGACAGGAACGAAGTTTTGAAATTGGGGATCAGGTTTTTCTTAAATTGCAGCCTTTTAGGCAAAATTCTGTTTCACTCAGAAAGAATTTAAAACTCTCTTCTAAATACTATGGGCCTTACACAATTTTGGAGAGGGTTGGAAGAGTTGCTTACCGGTTAGAGTTGCCGGAGGGTTCGCCTAGGGCCACAAACATCTGTCACCGTTGATCTGCCTATCACCACTTCTGATGGAGAGTTCACGGTCGCTCCGATTGCAATTTTGGACTCCAGGAACATTCACCGTCGATGAATTCCTATCTCACAGGTCTTGGTACAGTGGACCAAACACTAACCCTCACGAGACTACTTGGGAGGATGTCAAATTTATTAAAAAGAAATTCCCGAAATTTGATCCTTGGGGTCAATGATCGTTTGATGGAGTGAGTATTGTCATGATCAGAGTGCTATCTGAAGGAGGAATTGGAAAAAGGGGAGGTTCTAACCCTAATTTGGAACGGGGAGGGAGAGAAAAAATTGGAAACTTTGGGACAAAAGAGGGTAATTGCGACGTGTTGGAACCGGAAGAAGCTTTACCCGACCCGTGCAAGCTGGAGCCAGAAAAGGAAGCGGGCAAAAACATTAATGATGGGCCCGATCTAGTGAGAATGGGCTGCAAAACAATTAATTAAGGGAGTTGCTTTAAATTGTTAGAATTGGGCCCCAAGTCCTTAAGATATTTAATGGGTAGGAAAGTAATTGTGTAAGAAGTGGTCCTTCCATATTAATTACATATATGCTGAGTTGATGTACGAAATGTTTATGCAGTTACAAAAATTATTCCTTTGTCTCTTCATTATCTTCCTATCTCTTTCTCTTTCCTTGCTCTCCAAGTTCTAATCCTCTTCCTCAGATCTTAGTTCCAACTTACAGAAAATATATTGTAAAATTAGAAAGTTTATACTTTTAAAAATAAGTCTCACATTCACGATATTGTTAATCAATGTTAAAAACACCAGTTAACAACATCGACCAGAGTAACGTAAATTTATGCAGCGGAATTTAAAATATGAGAACACGATTAAACAAATTCAGTTCACAAGTAAATACTTGTGAACTTG
This sequence comes from Phtheirospermum japonicum, assembly GCA_014905375.1. Lineage (NCBI taxonomy): Eukaryota > Viridiplantae > Streptophyta > Magnoliopsida > Lamiales > Orobanchaceae > Phtheirospermum > Phtheirospermum japonicum. Next base: position 698,012 of record BMAC01000248.1, on the reverse strand, counting down.
GGTGTACAAAACCGAAAACTATATTACTTTCGCTTCACGTTCAATACAAAATATAAAGTAATATATGAAAACTAAATATCAAGAAACTTGATACTAAATACTTGTTGCCGGAATGGCAAGATCTTCTCCGTCGGTCACGCAACTTTAAAGATCTTGTTTCTCACGAACGTTGGCTCCAAGTAGTTTTCTTCTTCGTGTTCTTCTTTTCTTGTGCGTCTTCCTTGCGGTGTGCGTCCTTCAAGAAATCCGTCCGTCTTTTGCTCTAAAAACGTGTAAGTCCAAACTTTAGAATTTTTATTGTCTTAAATAGACAATTCTAAAATCCTAAACTTGGTAAATACCTAAAACAAATTCTAAACACAATTTAGGAATAATTAAAGTCTTATACATAAACTAGGAAACACAATATACTCCTAAATCTAGTTTCCTAACTTATTTTGTGCCCAAAAAAGACAAATAACAAAATAGGAATTATTGCCAAAAATAAATTTCTCAACATATATAGAAAGAAATACAAAAAAATTACAAACCACCCCCAAAACACTACAACATGGTAAGCACAAACTTGACAACGGATACCAGAGTGAGGACGAATCCCCAGGCCCGTTGCCGGATGATCTGAGAAAGAATATTTTCAGATCTAATAAAAAATAATGTTAAACAAAGGTTCTCTTTTGGTCTTTGTTGTTTTACGGTATTTTCTAAAAATTCTTGGACTCATTTCGTTTTATAACTATTGTTTTTGGCAATAATTATATCGTACCACGTGGAGTTTATTTTATTTTTGAACTTGCGTGTTCATTTGAGTTTCTGGGTCGCTTTTACGCTTATTTTGTGTTTATTTATATGGGCCTGTATTCATAATACTCTTTTATTTGGACAGACATCTGCCTATTTTCTTTTCTTTGCTATTTTTCCTCCTTTTTTTTTTCTCCTTTGTTTTTTGGTATATTTCTCTTTGGGAACTCTCTTTCTTATAGTAAAGTTTGGATCAGTGGTTTAGATTCTCAGTATATTGAACAATGATAAAATTTTGTATGGTGTGTTAGCATTTTAGACTTTTAGATTTAGTTCAGGTGGTGGTGTTTGGATGATGTGTTTCGAATTAGTTCAAGTCCTGTAGCTTTTGTTGATCAAGGTATAAAAATGCACTTGTTAATAAAGCCTGAAATTTGGAAATTGACACAGTTGCAAATAATGCTCTAACTTTCATTTTGGTTTTCAAAAAAGGCGGAAAAATAAAACTAAAAGTAGTAATATTTTAGTTACCAACAAAAATTGATGCCATGTGTTTTTTAGAAAATATTGAAAGTCAGATAAATTAATTGCTGGAACTCATATATGTACTTTTGGTCTTTGAGTGAGAAAAATTGTTAGAAGCTTTTTTTGAAATAGCTTTTTTTGAAATATCTTTCGGTATTTTCTTTGTTTATTTATGGTATTTTCTAAAAGGGACAGCCATAGCTTCGAATCATTACACTCATGCATAGATTTATCTTCATTAGGCTGGATCTTTGTGTTAGCTCTTGGACGAGCTTTTCATGGATTGATGATGAGATGTGCCTCTTATAAAAGTTATCTCACTTAAGCTGGATCAGTTAAATATAATGACCAAAATTACAAAATTGACCCTGCAGTTTAGCCTAATTACAAAAATAACCCAGGAATCCTTATTAATCTGTTCCCCTTTACAATTAACACAGAATTAAAGATTGGGGCAGTTTTTGTAATTTTGAACTTATAGTACAATTAAACATTGGAGCATGTTTTTGTAATTTTGAAACTTATAGTAGAATTAAACAGTGGGGTTGTTTTTTTTAATTTTGAAACTCTTTCACTATTCTTATGAAAACCTTCATATGATGATTATAGTAGAAGACATTATTCTACTGTGATTATTCTTATAAAAACCTCCAAATTCTGTTTCCTTTTTTCTATTTTTAGAAAAAAGTTTCAGGCCCTTTTAAACTTAAAGCTAATGGGAACCCACCAATCTTCCAATAAGTACATACAGTGTCAATTCATCCTTTCAGAATTACAAACCGTAATATCAAACAAAACAACCATATTTTAATTATCACAAACTACCCCTGAATAGTTTAAAAAATACAGAAAATGAAAAAACCTACCATATATTTTAATTATTACAAACTACCCCCTGGCTAGTTCCAAATATATTTACAATGAATAAACCTACCATATTTCAATATTTAAAAACTTTCATTAGGGATATAAACTTTTCTACACTTGAAAATAACGAAGAAAGAAAATAATAGCAACCAACCCAGCATTCTATCACATATTACAAACACCCCCCTCAGATTTATATATTTATCATACGATAGTAATATGTTTTTACAAAAATATAAATAAATAATACACTCGTCTTTCACTAGTTACAAACTATCTCTAAGGTCTAATGAATCCTTCTTTTTGAAATAACAAATAATATTTACAAACAAATCAGCCACCTTTCACATATTACAATCTACCCCTCGAGGAATTTCGAAACTGACAATTGAAAAAAATGCAATTTCAAAAATGAAAAAAAAAAAAAAAAAAAAAAAAAAACTGCATGTAAGTTAACTTAAAAATGACAACAAATAAACATATTGAACAGTTGAAAATATAGATTAATAATATCGGAAAGAAACGATCATCTTTGTACAAGCTAACACTACATTGTCTCTGATTAACATACAAAACATAAAACACAGTATGGCTGGACCCCTACCAACAACAAAAAAAAAAAAACACTACTTAAGAAATAGTAGTTCACCATAAGTTCTTTCTAAATCCTTCACGTAATTAGCCCGGGAGACTCATCATTGCTCACATAATCGTGGTCCAGATAAAAAATTCAATGATTGTACAACCTAGGAGGCAAGTGGTTTTCTGTTATAACTTTGAGTTGATCTGCGACGATCTGTTGTAACTCGTCGTATGTGCAATCCGAATTAATTGAAACGCCCGACACTTGGTAACCCTTGTAGTTATAGTAATCATCCCATCGCCCATTGTAATGCAAGAATATTAACATGCTACCCATAACCTGTAAAAAAAAAATTCGTACTTTCGGTAATATAAAACGATTTCAGTCGGGCATAAAACAAATCACACAAAGATAACATGTTTTCTCCCACTATGCATGTTATAATTTTGTTCAAAGATTCAAATAAATATAGATCTAATTATGATATTGGCTACCACAGTAATCAAATAAACAAGGAAACAGTAAGGATTAAAAAAAAATCTTTAGAAAAATGATACGAGATTCACTATTTATTTAGTTTATCGGTCCGAACAAATGATCACACATGCTTTTAATTCGTTTGTAAGATGTTATAACACTGAAGATAAACTAAACATTACACACCAAAAAAAAAAAAAAAAAAAGAATGTTTTTTTTTAATGAATAAATTATTATTTCCTGAACTGTTTCACATTGTTTCATTCAAAAGATTCAAATAACTATATATCAATTAGTACCGTGGATATCACATTAAAACGACTATAAAAATTAATATTCGCAAAAAATAATCATATGACCTCACATGCTTTTCATTCACTGTAATATCTAAAATATTGATAAATTAAAAAACAACACGTCAAATAGATCAAAAGCCACGTAACAAGACAAACCACTTAGTCCACCAACAATATAAGAGGATGCTTCAAATTTCTTTTGGATTAATTTCTGAGAAATTTTGTTTTTCCCTCTTCGAAGTCGAAGATGACTAGTGAGTAGACCAAACAACTTAATGTGATTAAAAAATAATTCAATGTTTACGATTTTTATAAGACAGTGGCCATTATTTTTAGGAGAATATATTGAAAAGTAAAAATCCCATAACTCACCTATTTTTGAGATCTGTTAAGTTGGTTACGTATATTAGTGCTTTTTTAACTCTACTAGTAAAAATAGAATTTATTCCCAAAAATCTGCGTTTTTTCCCCTTCCCAATTGAATTGGTCCAATTTGCTCCTCAGTCCTATTTTTAGAACTTAACCATGATCGTGTATGTCTGTGTATCTCTTCATTAACAAACTATTATCACATCAAACAGACAAACATGTTGAAACAGATCACGTCCTCCTGGTATCACTTTTCCGCCATTATCTCCATCTGATAATACCTTCATTGCAGAGAAAGAATCGAAAATACAAAACATGGAGAGAGAGTCATTCTCGTCGAGTAAAGGAGACTCCATGGATTTCGATAAAGAGTTGACGCTGAGTGACAAGCTCAAAGTCTTCAAAACCACCAATTTCGATCCCCAATCTTATGTCACCAATCACTGCGGCGCCATGAACGAGAAGGTCTAATTTTTTAATTACAACCTCTTTTTGTTTCTTTTTTTTTTAATTTTTCGGAATTTTTTATTTTTGGGTTGGCCAGATTGTTACAAATTGCAATGATGATTCATCCAGCATGCATTTCATTACTCATGCAGATTCTAGAATATTTAGTTTTTTTTTCATGGGATTTTGTAAATTTTAATAGGATCAAATCAAATGTATATAATAGTAAAATTTAACAATGGGTTGGAACTTCAGTTGTTACTGAATTCTCAGCTTCTAGCTTTAATAATACTCATATGTTTTCGAGTAGAAACTGAAAATCACTTTTTTAGAGTTATGTAATGGTTATGGCATGTTTTGTTGAATATTAGTTTGTGAAAGATAAAGGCAAAAAAAAAAAAATAGTGTCAATTAATGCACTACAAATGTTTGAGAATATTCCTCTGTCCAGAAGTAGAATTTGTAATTAAGTCCAGAGTTCATGGTTATGGTTATGTTAATTTAACATAAAGCTTGAAAAAGGTTTTGAATGAAGCACATTTTTGGCAGGCAATTAGGCATCTTTGCATTCACCTTGTGGGCTTGAAGAAGGCCTCTGCCGAAGAAATGCGAAAAAATGTTTACGCCAATTACGCATCGTTTATAAGGTGAATCCCAGTCTTAGTCAGCAATAACTCTACCCTTTCGCGTTAGTTAATTTTCTCTTTCGTCCTTCTTACAATTTTCTTGAGTAGTGTGGTGTGGATTATCTTTATGCAAAAGGCCTTCAAGTCGATTAGATGTAGTGTAGTTTATATTTATAATCCGTTTCGAAATAGATGTAGTTTTAGCCTTTTTTTTTTTTTTTTCTTCTCACCTGATGTTTTACATTTTCAAAATCTTTTGTGCTTACTTTCCCTATTTTACCCTCATCATTTAATTATCTGTACATAACTGTCCGACTTAATTTTAATGGACTTTTTCGGAGAAAAAAATAAATATAGGAAAGAAAAAGAAAAGTAAGAAAATAGACAAACAATTGAATAAGGTTAACATAGTCATTTTCCTTCATTTCTTAATTCTTGTGCACATTATCTGAAGTTTCAGTTCATTTGAAATATTATTTCAGAACATCCAAAGAAATCTCCGATCTCGAAGGCGAGCTCGTCTCCTTAAAAAACCTCCTCTCCACACGCGCCAACATCATCCACACCATCGCCGACGGCGTCCGGGTCGAGTCCCTCCAAGACGGGTCCGTCAGTTCAAGAGACGAAGCCATCGAGCTCGAACTCAGAGAGACCAACAATTCCGACGAGTGGTTCCCGCAGTTCACCGAGAATCTCGAGATCCTATTGGCCGAGAGACGGTTCGACGAAGCCCTATTAGCCCTAGACGAGGGAGAACGGGCCTTAGACCAAAAGTCCTTAACCCCCTCGTCGTTACTCTCTTTCCAAAACACGATCCTCCGAACCCGGCAAAAACTAGCCGACCAATTAGCCGAGTCGACCTGCCAAGCCTCGACCAACGGGTTCGAGCTCCGCTCGTCCGTCCAAGCCATGAAGCAGCTCGGGGACGGCCCGCGGGCCCACTCCTTACTACTAAAATCCCACCACCAGAAGTTGAACCGGAACATGCAGCTGCTCCAGCCAACGAGCAGCTCGCATGGGACGTCGTACACAACCGCTCTCTCTCACTTGGTCTTCTCGACAATCGCTCAGGCAGCGAACGACTCGTTGGCGATATTCAGCGATGAGCCGGCTTTCACGTCCGAGCTCGTGACGTGGGCCGTGAACCAGACGGAGGACTTCGCGAGGCTGATCAAGAAGAACGTGATTGCGGCTCCCGCGGCGTCAGGGTGTCTGAGGGTTGTGACGGAGTGCGTGCACATATGCTTGGGACACTGCTCGTTGCTGGAGGATCGGGGGATGGCGCTTTGCCCGACGCTGCTGAGGATGTTTAGGCCGTACTTGGAGCAGGCGCTGAGCGCGAGTTTGAAGAGGATCGATCTGTGTACAGCGGCGATTGCGGCTTTGGACGATTGGTCGATGAATTATCCGCCGGTGGCAGGGCGGTCATGGGGGAGTGCGTCTGTCGGGAGCGTGGTGGCGTCGCAGCAGAAGCTTTCGACCAGTGCTCACAGGTTCAATACAATGGTTCAGGTGAATGGTTATTTAACTGTATAGGGATAGTTACGAAAACTAACCTTGAGGTTTGTATTATTAATAATATTTTAAAAGGCTAAGTTTGAAATTACAAAACTACCCTTTAGTTTGATTCCGCTTGCAATTTGCCCCAACTGTTAGTTGATTTAACGGAATTTACTGATGTTATTAAATATATTATATATACCCCTCAACCTTTTGAAATATTACAAATAGCCCAACTTTTAGTTTGTAATAATTAGAAAAAATTGAGGGACATTAATGTAAAATGTAAGACAAAAATTTGGGTTAACTGTGATATTTAGAGAAGTTGGGGTTGTAATTGTAAAAATAGGCGTAACTGTAAAAATATTTGATGATGTCAGGAATCTCCGTTAGCTGCACTAATGCAGGCGCAAAAATGTAAGGATGGATGTAACTAACTTCAAGGTGGTTTTTGTAATTTTCAAAGTTGGATAGAGTTTTTGGTAATTTTACCAAACTGTAAGGGTAGTTTTGTAATTATTCCAAATATATGTGTGTGTGTGTGTGTGTGTGTGTGTGTTATTTATGATAGAGAGTGTATGCAGATTTTTTTTGCTTTTATGTGAAGAGTTTAACTGTAGCCGAAGCGCAAATAGTTGAGAACCAGAAGTTGATAATATTTCCAAGTAAATGCTAAAAGTTGAATAAATTAAAAGTCAGTGTTCGGTGAATACGTTATAAGTTCAAACCAGAAGTAAAATCATAAAGTTAAAGTGTTGATTGCATTGAATCTTGACCCAGGAGCTTTGTGAGGACATCGGCTCTCTCGAAATCCTGCACTTATCCGAGCAAGCCCTGGAAGGCGTCCTCCAATCCTTCAACTCGTACGTCAACATGATGATCAACGCATTTCCTGCATCCGCAGATACCGAAAACCTAGACGGGCCCGGACGAAAAATAGTCAAGCTGGCTGAGACGGAAACTCAACAGATAGCTTTGCTGGCCAACGCATTGACGTTAGCCGACGAGCTTCTTCCGCGTGCGGCCATCAAGCTCAACAGAAACGACGAACAGGTGCGCAGAGCCTCTTCGGACAAGCCTAACCGTCCACCCGAGCAGCGAGAACTGAAACGGAGGCTTCAAAGATTAGTTGATCAGCTGAGAGATAGCTTTTGCAGGCAACACGTTCTTGATCTCATATTTACTGAAGATGGAGGTGTTCGTCTGAATGCCGAGATGTATTTGTGCATGGATGATGGTAGAGATGAACCTGAATGGTTTCCATCTCCGGTTTTCCAGGTAACTTTAAATCATTTCTTATTTCCCTTTTGGGATAGTTACCAAAACTACCCATGAGATTTGGTTATTTGCCCATACAAAAAAATATTTGTAAATTACAAATCTCTGTTTTATATTTTGCATACTATGAAAGTGGGGCTAACGAAAAATGTAGGTAACGATTTTCAGATATTCGTGCCTAAAACTTGTTACTTGTCATTTGTAAGGACTTTGAGAAAATAATAATAATAATAATAATAATAATAATAATAATAATAATAATAATAATAATAATAATAATAATAATAACATCATGTGGGCGAAATATTTGATGGTGTCATCAAATTAACGGTTGGGTTATACGGAACCGAACCTCGAGAGTGATATTTGTAAATTTCAAAGTTAGGTTGGTTCTTTTGTAAATACTCCAACCTCACAGGTCGATTTTGTAATTATCTCGTCTTTTCTTACCTTTTTTTTTTAAGAGAGAGAGAGATTAAAGGATGCTTGATTGTAGCAATATTCCTCCACATATGTATTATTTGCATAGTTTCTGCAAAATAGATAAAATAGCAACTACTCTTCTGTAAGGTGAAGATATCTGAAAAAGGCTAATTACAAAAGCCAACCTTGAAGTTCAGCTTAGTTACAAATATCTGTCTTGTTTTCCTTTACCAATTGCATTCTCGAAAAGTGTGTATTTAACAAAAAAATACAAAACCTAAAAATGATGTCTCGAGTATTTGAAATTTTGAAGGATAGCTTGATTTTTCCACAATTAAGCTAAACTTCGGGGTACCTTTAGTATTACTATACAAAATGGTTGCATATTCTAAAACTGATTAAATCGAACATCCTTCAGGAACTATTTGTAAAGTTGACGCGATTATCCAGCATTGTTTCTGATATATTCGTCGGAAGAGAGAGGTTTGCGACTATTCTCTTAATGAGATTAACAGAGACCGTTATCCTATGGTTTTCTGAGGATCAAAACTTTTGGGACGAGCTCGAAGCCGGAGAGAGGTCATTAGGCCCGCTCGGGCTTCAACAGGTTAATTACATTTACATCTCATATCCAAAGTCACTCGGCCAATGTAACTTTTTTTAAGATTTAACATTCGCGGCAAATCTAAACATTTTGCGCAGTTCTATTTGGATATGGAATTTGTGATACTTTTCGCGTCTCAAGGGCGTTACCTGTCGCGTAATCTGCATCAAGTGATGAAGAACATCATCGGTAAAGCTATCGAAGCCGTTCAAGCGAAGAATATTGACCCATATAGGTATATTCAATTATTTTTGTTAATGCAAAATGAATACATGCGTGGAGAATTCGCATGCAGACACTAAAAAAGATTTTTTTTCTTTTTTTTTTTTTCATTTTAGCAGTGTGTTACCAGAGGATGAATGGTTTGCAGATGTGGCTCAGATCGCGATAAAAATGTTGATGGGTCATGCCGATTTTGAAAATGCCGAGCGTGACACAAATAGCCCAACGCAATCGGTATCGGCAAGATCCGCATCGTCGGCTCATTCTCATGGAAGTTCGTAGTAAAATTACAATTAAAAAAAAAATCGATAAATCGGGTAAAAATATGTTTAGGTGACAGAAATTAATTGTAATCTGGTTATCTGTCTTATTGAACACAACATTGTAATCTGCTAACTGTGAGTTTAGGTGACAGAAATTAATTTATACTATTTCTGTTCAATAAACTAAATATGTAAAATCCTGGACAATAATACTTCTTAAAAGAATTGCATTTATTTTGTTATAATATCATTGTTCTAAAAATCCACTCAGGCCCTGCCCAAGTGCTAGGCCATTTGCTTTTTAGAACACTATATAATATATGATGCTTACACCTTTAAATTTAATATATACCTACTCAAAAAGGATTTATTCAAGAAAAAACAAGCTGTTGATAATTCACATAATCGATTTCGTTTAACCGTATACAACACAAGATTTGCTCCGGCAACTCTTCGGCTTTGTTACCCTGTAAACACCAGTCATATGAAGCTTGTATTAACAACATTTAAAGCTTATGAAGAAATTGGAAGGAAACAAATAAACTATAGAACGTTATGTTTTCTGCAGTTTGGACAATTATACTTGCCTGAATGGTTAATCCAAAATCCAAGACACACAGCTTTAGCCTGTCCAGGAACGTTTCAAACCCTTTTCTGGAAATGTAGCTGAATCTATGCATGTCCAAATCTATTTCAAAATAATTTTCGCCCTGCCAAAAAATAATAATAAATAAAAAACGTTAAAATTAAATTACAAATACTACCCCTTGGGGTTTCCCTAATTACAAACAATTAATCTTATCTTGCAAAATCAAAAACACCCCCTGAGAGTTGTATTTGTTTTACACTTACCCCCTCAAAAAAGGTGCAATGGAAACAAATATGATGCAGGTATTTGTAATTTCAAAAGGTAAGTGGGCTTTTCTGCAATTAGGTTAAAGTTCGATGACATTATTCATAATCCTATCAAACTTACCGAGTAAAATTGGTGTTGAGGACGCGAAAGAACGGGCTTTTCATTGTAGGCATGCATCAGCTTCCTCTCGGCAGCGCTTAGAGGTAGGTCCTCCATATTCGACACACGGCCTAATATCTTCAACCTTTCCCTAAAAGGTGCAACAGTGTCTACCGCAAAACCTTTTACTTTTTCTACTTCGTCATCGATTAATTTCTGCAGTTGTTAAAACACTTGTTTCTTAGATACAATTCTCAACTACAAAAATGCATGATTATTCAATGAGAAAAAAGAATGTAAAGTTGAAATTTACAAAATCCGCCATTGAGGTTTACATCCGCCTTACTATATGTAATTGTCATTACTAGAGCTAACAGAAATCACAGATGTCGTCATTTTGTTTGCAATTGCATGGAATTAAAATATATTTGACGACATCAGCAAATTTCACTGTTCGTGTCAATTAACATTTGGAGCACAATGTAAGACGGACTAAACCTCAGAGGGCAATTTTGTAATTATCCCTAAATATATTAATAGATATAATAAGAAGTTTAAAAAAAAGTCAAGACCAGTACAAGATTGACCAATTATTGTTTTGAGCCCATTGAGACAAAAAAATGTGAACGATCATCCATCTTAATAAAAAAATACACAAAAATTAACATCAAATTCTCAATTCACTCACCCTAATATTATCTTGAAAACGGGCCGAAATTTCCTTGGAAAAGCTTTCAGAAAGCTTAAAATACAGGACGAAGCTTATTCCTTCCCCATCCGTTTCACCCTGAAAAATCGCAGCAGGATATAACGGCATCTGCAAAAGCAAAAAAACGTTCATCACTATAAAGAAAACAAAAAGAAGCTTGTTACACCCATTTCAAAAACATAAATCTTCAAGAAAAGTACTAAAAATGTTTATTACATATAAACAAGGATAAAATTAAATAAACTAAAAGTACCTGAATGTTTACAACAAGAATGGGTGGAAGCTTCCCAGACGAACTAACAACAGGAAGCTCGACAAACCGAGTAATGTGATTAATTTTCCTCTGAGATAAAAACACGTCAAGACCAAAAGGGTTATATGCGGCACAATTGTGAGCGAGCTCTTTCTTCTTATCCCTGCACAACATACGTGTAACATGAATATCCCGTAAGAACAAGAAATGTAGTAAAAAAGACAAGTAAAGTTGTTTTACCTGAAATAGTTGACTCCCCTAACCTTAAAAGTCCCAGGCTCGATTTCTGACCAACTATCGGGCATTCTTTTTCCTAACGGGCAAAACGGCACCTGTGAACCAGCTATAGGCCTTTGCAACAGTGCCTTAGAAGAAACTGCATAAAAAAACACGAGAGAACATATATCTAACGTCCAATAATTTAATTATCACTTGCATATCTTTTCTTTTCTTTATACTTTTCTTATACAAAAAAAAGAGAAATAAATATGCATACTGACTTAAAGTGGTAGTAGAATGTTCGTCCTTCCACTTGAAGGAGAGCTTCAATGCCGCCTTTTTCCTAGGGCCAGAGACGAGCGATCGTCTCTTCTCGACGGGGACCACAGTCGAAGCTAGACATGGCAAACAGTTATTCGGAAGGATCCCAATACAGTTATCCAACAAACTGTTGTCCCTAGCCACATTTTCTTCAGCGGACCCCGATATTTCGTCGAGGAACACAGGCCGACATGCATCGCTCGTGGGTTTGTTGGGTTTCGGTGTGGTATCGGAGAAACTTGGAAGAACGACTGAGCTTTTAGCCGCTTCATTTACGAGATTACCCTCGGATTCGTTAGTCCCATCAATGCCACTAAGGTAGATCACATCTGCACAGGTAAAGTAGTATTTACCTAAAGGTTTGTATTTACTTTATTTAATTTTTGAAAGATGGACATTTTATTTTTATTTTTTTGTAATTTGGCTGCTCAATCTCAGGGTAATTTATTAATTAACCCTTAATTTGAAAACAATGATATATATATATATAATGCAGTTAGAAAAGAAAGATAAGAGCTTATCAACAATTGCAATACCATCAGGTAGGCTTTGGAAATCCTCATCACTACAATCGGATTCAAGATCCACAGCAGAATCAAACCATGCTTCTTCGACACTTCCTGGAGGTGCCGACACGTAATGTTAATGAATTCACTCAAAAAATAAATTTTAATTTAACAATTTCAAAATTTCAATTGAAGCTCAATGACAGGCAAACATTTCCAAGCTCATTTGGAGAAGGTACAATTAACCATCTCCAATTTCGGTTCCAACGAATTTAAAACAGCAGAACCTAATGTGCCATCTGGATCTAACAGAAAATATCTATTTTGTTTGACTATTGATGATGTATAAGAAACACAATCACAAAAAAAAAAAAAATCCCAGCTTTAAAGAGTGCTTGCAAGATGCAAACACTGGAAATAAAAATTGAAAAATGAAAATAGCTAAAAAATTTCCTCTGTAAACTGATAATCGCTTCAATTACAATTTTGTCAAGCTGTTACTACTAATTTTACACTAAATTACCATTGCAGTAAACCAAACACTCTAATCACACCATTAATCCATTACTGTACCACAAGAAACACAAAAACACAGAGAGAGAGAGAGAAAGAGGTGAACCATGAACAGTGGGATTGCTGAAGGGGCGATCAACAGGCAAAGGTGAAACCTTTTCAACTCTATCCGATGATCGATCAGACAAGTCAGCAGTAATTCGTCTCTGCAAACCCTTCCTCCTCTTTCTACCCTTTTTCTTCCTCGAAATTCCAAATTTACCCCCCACACAGTTCTCCGGCCGAGATACACACGCCCCCATCCCTCTCTCTCTAGAATTTCCTCTCTCTAAACTATATTTAAGAAAACAACAACAGAATGAGCTAGTTTTAAATGAGGAGGGAAAAACAAGTACTGATATACTCAAGTACTCAAATTAATATACTGGTTACACTCATTCATCTATTCATCTATCTTTCTCGGACAAGATCATTTAATCGTTTTAGAGAGAGAAAGCGTGAAAAGGAGGAGAACCCCACAACCACCCTCTTCTTCTTTCTACTCTCTCTCTGTATCCCCGCTCTGTATTTCGATATGTAAATAAAATTGTTTGCAGTTAATCTCTTGCTTTATATGTTGAGATTTACAAATTTAATGCAAACATATCTTGCATTAAAAGTAAAATTAAAAATCAAAGTTTGATTTTTTATTTTTATATTTTCAGAGCCCACCCTGGCAAAAGAAGTGGGCAGACAATCATGGAAGTGGATATAAAAAGCAGAGGGAAAAAAGAAAAGATTATAAAAAAAAAAAAAAAATGATGGGATTAGCGGCAAGCACACGTGTCAGAGGTCTAAGGCGTGGAACGTGTGGAGTAGCGTTTTAAGATTCGTACGTGTGACATGGTTTCGTAAGTCGTAACGTTGCTTTCATAAAGCTCAGCTGTCAGAACGAGATCTAACTCTTTGGACTTTGAACCGTTTATTAGTTTTTGTTTTTAATTTTAATTTATTATAAGCTCGTTTTCTTATTAAGAGTATTAATCACATCGAAACAAATACTCTCCTTTAATTCATTTTGTTTAATAATGTCATATCAATCAATCAATATTACACACAACAAATCAATTCCAGAATCCATTCAAGAATTGTCATAATATCGGTCACATTTCAAATGAAGAATCAAATGCTATATATTTATATTTTACTAAATTAATTCATAGTATATTTAAGTCTTTTCAAAAAACGAAGTATCATGAGCATTTGATATTTTAACACAATACTTAATTGACGAAAAATATTTATGTACAAGTGTCTATAGCTTCATTGTCTACCATTTGAATTTGAAAATGTTTCATTTGATTTTTTTTTAAAATTAATAATTTCAATCGTTTTAATTCCTTTTTTTAAATAAATAATTCAATCTCCAATTAATATTACACCATTTTTATAACTTTTACTATTGGTCCACTCAAGTAATTGTAATTGCTAATTATTTTTAATCATTATTTTACTTTTTTTTTAATTGAATTACTATGTAACAGTAAATTTGCAGAATATGAACGAACTGGGCAGGCGGTTTGTGCTGTTTCGCACTTACTCCAGTTAAGTACTGCAATGGCAAAGTGGACAGGCCAACTACTACATAACATGAATATCGCCAAAATTAATTAAGGAGGTAACATTTATGAAGATATTAAAACCTCAACAACCAAAGATTAATATGTCAAGGAACATAGTATCATTATTATCATGACTTCTTGAGTAGCATCATTAAATTTTTGAAAGTTGCGATGTATCCCGCTGCAATTTATTTTTGACATGTAATCTTCAAAATAAATGCTAGTAAAAAAAATGTTTCTGTACCTTTCATTTATATAGAAAGAAATATCTTTTTTATTTATTCACCTTTTGGATGTGTTTTGGGAGAATGCATTCGAATAAAGAAAAATACAATTGAATTGGAGTATTGTTTTGGACTTGCAAAATTTACTGTGCACATGGCAATTTAGGATGCCACGTTTTATCATGCATCACCAAACATATGTATTATTTTCAAGTGAGCTGTTCCGATCTTGCTCATTAGCTGGACATAGTTATTGTTTTTATTTTTTTCCGCCTTCTTTTGGTATGTATTCGCGCTTATTATTGTTTTGTTTTTTTCTTAGTTTGGTTTTATATAACCCATTATGGATAATAAATGAGTTCGTGATTATATTTATGTTGTTATGTGATTGGCATTATTTTAATATTTAGGTCCAAGCGTACTATCCAATTTAGCATAATGAGACATGAATTCCCTTGATTAAAACATTATTTTGTTTTATTTTTATTTCACCCATCTCACAAATATATGCTTATTGTAGTATTTGAAATCTATATTTATACATAATATCTCATCTCAACTATATATTAAATGAGAATATCGCTATTTATGTGTTCAACTATAAAATTTCGGGCTGACCTATAATACTTGACAAATTTTTGAGATTTAAAAATTTACAAAATATAAGAATCGAATATATAACTAATTTAATATATTTGTTTTTGTTATATTTGTCTACCTTAATCTTTTTTTTTATTATATTTTGTCCAATTTACTAGTTTTTTATTATATTTGCCTAATTCAGTATTTCTTTATATTCTTATTCTATAAAAATATAAAAAGTAATACATAACTAGAAAAAACTAAATTAGTTATTTTAATTATAAGATAATGTTAATTAAAAAAGATTTAATTATGAAATTAATTTAGATAAGTTGTAAAAGCTCAAATAATTTATTCTTAAATTTTTAAATATAAAATAATATGTAAATTACGAGCTATTGCAATAATCTATATTAAGGAATTCAATCTAAACATATAAAATATAAAATTATATAAAAATATTAATAAATATTGATTAGACACTGGTACAAGTCAACACGCGTTGAGAATATAATATCTTTTGAATTTTTCTAAATATTTAAAATTTACTAACGAATTTAATCTAAATATTAAAATATAAATATATATATTAATAATATTAATTATTATAGATTGGACACGGGTTAAAAATGTGACAGTCTTTGAATTTTTCTAAGTATGTAAATAAAAATATTAATGAATTTAATCTAAACTAAAATTATTTAATTATAAAAAATAATATATAGTTAATAAAGAGTTATTCAATATCGGTATAAGACACGAGTTGAGAATACGATATATTTTGATTTTTTTTATTTATTACAAATTTTTATATTTAGTTTTTGATAAATCACATATAATACAGGGACGTTAAACTAGTATATTCATATTTATATATTAATATATATATATATATATATATATATATATATATATATATATGTATGTATATATATATATATTAGGTTCAAATGAGAACCATGCGAACATAGGGACCAATTCCTGACCTTAAATCTAATAATATGTGTCGACCAGAGTTTTTCTATTTTTTAAATTCATTAAATTATATATATGGAAGGAGAAGGACTTTTATGTAATTTTACAAACTCCTAATCAAGTTAAATTCACAATCCCTCCCGTATTTTCCCCCAAACCATGAACCCAAACCCTAGCATCCGCAAAATCGGCCGGCCCCTCTCCAATCATGGTCGTCGCGGTGGCCGAAAGAGTAGGCACCCTCGCTACCGCCGTCGCCGCCGCGGCGCTCATCTTTTCCGACTTTTACCTTTCCTACAAACCCTCCACTGCCTCTTCAATCTCATCACCGCCCACCACCGAAACCGCCGAGAAAGATTCGATTTTTTTGGACTCAGAAAATGAAAAATCGATCGAA
>BMAC01000248.1:612018-662303 GCA_014905375.1 Phtheirospermum japonicum | reverse complement strand
ACATAGCCTGTCCTCTAGTGAAGTCACGATGAGGTCTGGGTCTTAAGGATTAATGTTGTACGCTATACCATAGAAATCATCTACTCGATGAGTGGGAACCACTTAGAGATTTCTAGGTGAGGGAGTTCAGTGAACTCATCATATGAGCACCTACTTATGTATGTCGATGTCCAGACACCGTGACCGATGAGACGCGGTCCACATACACTAAGTACTAGTCTTATCGGGAAAGGCCTGTATCCTCATTATGGCGTAACCCTATGACTAGGAACAAGTTCGATGAGTTATATTACGTGCTAGATTATCTCACGGTTCTGCTAGACCAATCTACCGTAATAAAGTAACTTCATCAGGACCATACCTATGCAACTAGCATGGGATAAAAGATATGGAATGCCAATATGTATAAAAGACATTATTACGAATAAAAACGATTGTATTACTAGAGAATAGTCAGACCATAGCCACAAGTTGGCTTGTTGGTCACCTTATTCCAACATTATTTATACTCGGTAAATAAAAAATAACTAATAATAGATTTGACTGTTCCAGGATGAGCGTGGACAAGATGAGAATGTCAGGTATAGAGTGGTGCATGAATGTTAGTAAGAGATTGGGAGTAATATATGGACGAATGGGATAAAGACCAACTTCACAATGTCCTCGATGCCGAACCTTCCCCGTCGCTTCATCCTTAACACACAAATAAGACGAGTGGAATTCAACATAAGCATTATTATCACGAGTAAATTTACTTATTAAAATCAAATTCTTATAAATAGATGGCACGTGAAAAATATTAGTCAAATTAAAACTGGTTCTAGGAAGGGTGAGTAAAGTATCACCAATATGTTGGATGGGTAATCCAGAGCCGTCACCAATTTGTAGTTGATCAGTGCCATTATAGTTGCCTGCTGAGAGATTAAGATGATGAAGGCCGGAGGTGATGTGATGAGTAGCACTAGAGTCGTGACACCAAGAATCTGGAGTGTGTTGGGGTGTGACAGTAGAATAAGTTGTTGGAGAGTGGTTAGTGGTCTGGAAGGCAAATGGTGCACCATTAAACACGGGGTCAAAGCGTTGAGAGCAACTATGAGTAGTGTGACCTATTTCTTGGCATAATTGAAAATAGTTAGGTCGAGGGCGCAGAGAGTTATACCCACTGCGACCACACTCCCTGCCTCGATAGTTACAACCACCTCCATGACCAAATCTACGATCGGGAGTAGAGGGTGGATATTGGCGAGCGACAGAGCTAGAGTGAGTAGGGTTCGGGAGACTCGGATCAAACTTAGAGTGTTATTGGGGAGTGATGTAGTTATAGGCGCTGCTGATGCGCAGTGAGGAGGTCATAGAGAGACTCAAGAGAGATCGGTTCGACTCTAGTTTGCACAATAGTGACGAATGGGTCGTAAGAGGAGTCGGGGCCACCAAGGAGATAAGCGACATGGTCCGTTTCACGCAAGGGTTCACCAATGGTAGCAAGAGTGGCAGCGAGTTTGTGGATATAACATGACTCGACGGATGAACTGCCCTTTTTGATAGTGGTTAAGCGATATTTGATTTGAGTTATGCTGGCCCGAGAGGGAGAGGCAAAGCATGCATGTAGTGTATCCCATGCTTTCTGGGAGTTGTTACACCAACGAGATGGTGAAGAACCTTTTCCGAAACATTAGAGATGACGACACTTAGAATTAATGGATCCTATTGGATCCATAAGGCTGTTGGATCCACATGGTTGCGAAAGATCCAAGTGATGGTGTCGTGACAGTCGAGGATGGCTTCGAGTGAGATCCGTCAAGAAAACGAAAGAGGCCTTGGCAGGGCATCGCGAAAGTAGGGTTCAACTTGTAAACGTCAAATGAGGTAATTTTCACGGTTGAGTTTGTGTGCCACCGAGTGATTTAATTTGAGGGAAGAGGGGCCTAGAATTGTGGCAGTTGTATCATCGACCATGGTGGGGGTGAGTAGAGGAAGAATGAATAGATGACATTAGTCGACTAAAAGGCTCATGATACCATGATAGATATGGAGAATAGATAATATATCCATCTTGTTTGTTTTGTATATACTATGTTGTTCTTATATATGTGTAAAAGGAGAGTAATAAGTAAAACGAGATTCGACCTATCAAAGAAGAAATATTCATAATATAGGATAAGATATGTATAAATATTAAAATATTAATTTGGCGGAATCTTAATATTGTGATAATAATAATAATAGTTGATGTTACCAAAAAGATTAGTTCACCAAGAAAATAAATTATAACATGAAATATGCGCTAGACGACCTGATAACCCTCCAGAAAGCTCCCGGCGACCTGATCAAACCTGCAAAATAAAACCCAAGCCGGAAAGCCCCGACATAGGCCCTCCGATACTTAAGTCAGATATTGTTCGAGAGAGATGGCGAGAGCTCAATAGTGTGCGAGTGCTTAAAACGTAGGATAAAATCAACATAGAGTAAAAAGTGAGGCATGTGTCCTCTTTATATAGACAAGAGACAAGAGACGTATTCCCAATATAGGGTCCTCGTCTCTTGTATAAGAGTTCGTCTCTCCTAAAGAAGAGCTCGCCTCTCCCAAATGGGAGCTCGCCATGAAATCTGTAAGATCCATGATCCATTATAATTAGATATGAGAGAATTATTCCATATAAGATTGTATAAAAAGAGAGAATAATGTGAGTTCCATGATAGGGAAAATGGTGAAGTTATGAAATAAGGGCCTGAACCCTCAATTTATAAGATTATTTAGACTTGTCCACTGACTAATAGAATTCCTTCCCAAAATGGGATTAAATCTCCTAATTGTACTCAATCTCCATAATTTGGAAATATTCTCATATTAGGTTTCTTATTTTTCATAATTCCATAATAACTATAAAAATATATTACCATATACGTCGGGACCTAGAACCTTCTACCCCTTTCGTTACTTTCTTACCATGTATAATCAAGTCGATTTTTGATGTCGTATCAGCTAGTCCCCCATATTCTAGTTGATTAAGGTACGAAATCAGGTAGAATATATAAAATAAAGATTTCATTTATCCGACCTAAAATACTTTTGCTATAAAAAAAACCATAAACCATTTATTCGACCTAAAATACTTTTGCTATAAAAAAACCCATAAACCATTTATTCGACCTAAAATAAATCGGCCAAAAAGTCATTCCTTACCATAAACCATAACCCTGAAATATTACTTAAGTATCGCCTTTTAACCATAAACCATCTCTTTAGTCCGCTGGGACCTCATAACATAATCTATAATAGCCCATTAAGGCCCAAGATCGCGTTAATCATAAATCTCAGCTCTAGATACTGAGCTGTTATAATACCATTTACCTCATAAGAACTCGCGATTCTCATATAAGAGCTCGCCAATCCCATACAAGAGCTCGTCACTCTTATAAACAGCTCGCCCACTCTATAAAAGGAATGTCATTTCTAAAGGTAAGGTCGCCTCATAAATCCCTAAAAACCTACATGCATACCGTCCTAAATAAATGTCAGCTCATAACCATGAAAACCATAAAAGCCATCGCCGACCTAAATAAGTGTTGGCCCATAAAACCATAAAAATAAAACCATAATCATTTACCCGATTGAAGATAGGTCAGCCAAAAAACCATTTAGCCGACCTAAGACATCTCGACCAAAAAATTATTACATACCCTAACCATAAAAATACGCATATATTTGAATCACATAACTATGGAGCAATCATCGACCTAGACAGGTCGGTCAAAACCTCAATCATAAAAACATCTACTTAAACTTTGCCTTTTAACAATAAAACATAAAGTCGGAACACCATAAGACTTGCCGAGCCCATGGATCATCCTAAAAAATTGTTATCCACACATCACAAGGTGGCAAAAGGAGACCATTACATATCAAACTAAGTGAAACCATATTGAAACATATGTGACCCAGAAATCTACTCAGTCCCCACGTTTAAATAAATTGAACAAAGTAAAACAGTTAGACCATACTCAAACAAGGTAAAACCATATAACAACAACACAGGGCCGAAAAAATTACCCAGTCCCCCATGTCCAAATAATGAGAGTAAGATAATTCAACCAGGGCGCATCAACACATAATCAAGTAATCATAGAATAAACTAATCAAATATAACCATATAGACACCCTAACGAAACACCCCTAGGAATATGTTGATCAAACATGTTCCCCTAAACTATGACAACCAAGTAAGAAATATGTTAATCAAACATACTTGAAAACACATAATCAAAAGTCGCAAAGAACATGTAAATCAAATATGCTCCTCACAGCAAGGAATATGTAAATCAAACATATTCAAAAACACATAAAAAACCGCAAAGAACATGTAAATCAATCATGATCTTTACAACAAAGAATATGTAAATCAAACATATTCCTTACATAAATTTTAAACAATATAGTAAAGAATATGTAAATCAAATATATTCTTTTACCATAAAACCATCTATCCATTCATCACCGACCTAATGAAAGCGTCAGCCCTAACCATGTCCATAAACCATCGTCGACCTAGTGAAAGCGTCAGCCCATAACCATAAAAACCATAACCATAAACCATCGCCGGCCTAATGAAAGCGTCAGTCCATAACCATAAAAACCATATTGGACCATAGAATTTGGTGAAATGTAGATGATCTGTTCTATGTAATGAGGTCGCATGAGGTCGCTGAGTTTGTAGATGAGATCGCTACTGAAAATAAAGCTAAGGTCGCGGAGAACATGTTAAATAAACATATTATTCACAACTTAGATCATAAAACCATCGATTTTTAAAAGCCATAGAGAATTAGAAATTATATATGATATTAGCAAGTCTGCAATTCAAGAGTTCACTTGTGTATTCTCACTTCTTTTGATCAAGGATTTGATGTCCCTCTTTCCCACAGATGGCGCCACTTGATGTGACCAAAAAGATTGGTTCACCAAGAAAAGAAATTAATAACCTGATAACCCTTCAGAAAGCTCCTGGCGACCTGATTAAACCTGCAAAACAAAACCCAAGTCGGAGAGACTCGGCGTAGGCCCTCCGATACTTAAATCAGATATTGTTCGAGAGAGATGTGCTAGAGCTCAATAGTGCGCGAGAGCTTAAAACGTAGGATAAAATCAATGTAGAGCAAAATGTGAGGGCTGTGTCCTCTTTATATAGACAAGAGACGTATTCCCAATTTAGAGTCCTCGTCTTCTGTATAAGAGTTCGCCTCTACTAAAGAAGAGTCCGCCTCTCTTAAATGAGAGCTCGCCCTAAAATCCGTAAACTCCATGATCCATGATAATTAGAGATTGAAGAATTATTCCATATATAATTGTATAAAAAGAGAGAACATTGTGAGATTCATGATAGAGAGAAGGGTGGAGTTATGAAATAAGGGTGTGAACCCCCTATTTATAAGATTATTTAGACTTGTCCACAGACTAATAGGATTCATTCCCAAGATGAGATTAAATCTTCTAATTGTACTCAATCTCCATAATTGAGAGATATTCTCATATTATGATTCTTACTTTCCATAATTCCATAATAACCATAAAAATGTATTACCATATACGTCGGGACCTAAAACCTTTTACTCTTATCGTTACTTTCTTACCATGTATAATCAAGTCGATTTTTGATTTAATAATAATAATAATAATAATAATAAGCAGTAGTAGTTTATAGGGTATATACACCCATAAAAGATTAATTTGTTCAATCCAAACGTCAATGATTTTGGACATGCAGAAACTTTTCCCGAGCACAAGTAACTTCATTTTGAAATTGAGAAGTTTCCAAATCTACAATATTGTCCAAACCATATAATTAATAAACATTCGAGACAGAGGCGAATGTATTGTGGGGCCTGGATGGCACTGGCCCCATCAAAACCTTTTTTTTTTAATTTTCTATCGGTAAAAAGAAAAAAAAATAATGCCCCACCAAATAATGTCCATCCATGTCCTTCTAAGTCCTTGGTTGTGACGTTAAAACCAAATTGAAAAGGAAGGAAATGTATATAACGGCCCAACAAGCCAAACCCAGGTATATTTAACCTAACCCAATTCCCACTCCCCCAAACATTGCAAACAGTAACAGAGAAGGAAGAAAAAAACTAAAAAAAAACTAAAGAAAAGAGGGCATCCTAAAAAATTGTGGCAAAAAAAAGCAAAAAAGAATAGAAAAGAAAGGGGCAGTCGAATTGATGAAAAAGAAACCAAGCAACACTTTGACTCCATCTTTTTCTCCCTTGGTGATAAAATCAAGTAGTAAATTATAAGGTAAATATTTTATTTAAATCTTGAAACTTCTAATATAAATTTGGACATTTTTATTTTTTTTTTGTTATTTGAATTATAAATTTTTTAACTCAATTTTTCTAAATAATCTTTTAATGGACTCGGTGCACCACCAAAGAAAATTTTCTGTATCCGCCTCTGATTCGAGACCATCGATCTCTGTAAGTAATCCTATTACTATCAAGAAAATTAATGCCCACACCCAAATATCACTAGAGAATAAGGATATTTTTCCATTCCAAAAGCTTATAATTAATATTCTCCACGCTAGCTAAGGGGTCCAAAGAGGACAATTTCCGTATGCCTTATCTTTGGCATTAGACAAAAACTGGTGTCGTTGGTTCAACAAGAATTTCAATAGCCAGAATTGCAAATTCACATGGACCAAAACAACCCACCATTTTATGTACATAATTTACATCAATCATCTAATAATTTGGCATCAAAAAGGGTCCATTAATGTAAGGGTGTCGACTCGAGTCACTCTTTCATGTGTGTGTTTAGATTTCAAGTCAATTTCGCATTATGTTCAAAATATATCAATAATTAGTTAAAATATTATAAATTAGAGTATTGTGTCGGATCATGTCAAATTTCGAGTTCGCCGTATTTGTGTTCATATTTTCTCTCAAAAATTTTAAACGAGGTTAGTGTACCTCAATTTTTCTATAAAATCAGATAGGGCTCTATTACGGAGCCATATATAACACATTACATTCACCCCACTGTGTATTTATAAAAAAAAAAAGGGAAAAATAAAATGATTAAACCTCATATGAATGTCATGTCATTTATAGGGCTCCATAATGGAGCCCTATCTGGTTTTAGAGAAGAATCGTGGTATACCTCGCTTAAGCAATCAATGCAAAAAACTTCATATGGCATAAAAAGTGGGGCATTTTGGGCTTGCTCACACTTAGCTGTAGCTGTCTGCAATTTGGGGTCCTTAAATTCCATTTCATTTCAACATCTATCCTTATTGCAGTTGGCAACCTATCTTACATCAAACTTTTGCAATAGGACATCTTGATGAAACATCTAATGTTTGTTCCATTTTTAAGGTATAGGTTTTGATCGATCCATATTCCATATTTTGGAGAAATGTGTATTCACCTTTTTTTTTTTTTTTTTTTCAAAATTGGTTGTTGATGAAATATGGGGACTTTTTTTTTTCTTTTTTTTTTTCGAACACTAAAAATAATTTTAAACTTACAACTTAAAAAAGAAAAATCACATTTTTTTAGATTTTTTATTTGCTTCTGATTTAATTTGCACACGCAAATAAAGCATATTTACAACCTTTTCACCAAAATTCTCAATTCTCAACTACATTTTTCGAGGAATTTCAAACCAAAAATAAAAAGAAAAGAAAGAAAAGAGAAAATAAAGTTCCATAACATATTGAAGTGGAAGTTACACATCTTCCACTTAATTAATACCACATATAAGTGCAAATTAAAGTGCATTTACGTACCATGGTCAATTTTCAAAAACAGTAACTATGTACTTTTCATAGCATCTCATTATAGACTGGCACTGGGTTGTTAATGAGTTTATGATATGATAATTAGCTGAACCATTTGACTGATTGCTGACATATATTAATTGACGTTATATAATAATTACAAAAATTACTCGTACAACTTAGCACTTTAGCCCAACTATAAAGCAACTCCATTTAGGTATCTTTCAAATCACTCTCTTATTAATAAAGTGGTTTGTAAATGCCATTTCTTAGGTGCAGTTTGTAGAAGATGAACAAATATCAATAGTACATAACTAATTTTGAAATATTACAATTTTTTGGGGGTATTGTTGTGGTAATTAACCTCAACCTTTTTACATGTAACTTATTAATACAAATTAATGCTAAAATTTATAACAAAAGACGAGCTGAAGTTCGAGTCCGTCAGGCCAATGCCAAAAATCAGGTCATGAGTCGGATTTGATTGGCCTGAAATCCACTCGTCCCGCCATTTTTTATACCTAATTGTACAATTAGACTACTTAAACTTTAAAAATAATTCAAATCAATTTGGGCATGTGAAAATTTAACTTAACACAACCCTGGCCTACAGGGGCAGATCCGTAAAGATTTGAGGGGTACAGCTGTACCTCCGAACATGTGACATATATATGATAGGTACCTAAAATTTGAGGATGGTGAGATGGTTATAGGTTTTGTTTTGATTCTAACCATAAGGGTTCAACCCCTACAAATATAACTTTTTGTTTTTTGTTTTGCTCTTTTTTTTTTTCTTTTTCTTTTTTTTTTTTTGGTTGTTGTTAATTTTTGTTTTGCAAATAAAATAAAATGTAATTTTTCTTTCTTAGAGTTGAACCGGTTCCATTGAAGAAGCCAAGTTGCAGTAATCATTTAAACTAAAAGATTCATTTGTGAAATATATAATATAAGTTGTTATAGTTAATAATTTTGAATATAATTTTTTTTCACCCTATTTCAATAATCATTTCATGTGAGAATAATAACATTTGCATTGTATACATTTAATTATATATATATATATATATATATATATATATATATATATATATATATATATACACAAATTTATTTAATTTCGTATATCCAAATTCAAAATTCTGGATACGATACTGCTGGCCGGCCGAGCTAAATATTATCGGCTCTAAGTAAATGAAAGTTGCATGGTGGGTGCATGTTTAAGCCGTGCAAAATATTCATGCAAACAGTTGGAGTTAAATATGAATTATTGCACTTTAAGTAACTGTGATAAAGAGGTGCATTCTTTGCATGCTAGTTGAGAATCCTAAACAAAGGCCCTTGTGCATTGCTGTGGTTGTAGATTGGCCACACCAAACATTAATAATACTAGTAACTTGGATTATTCACAATCATAAGTTTCTCACTTTTAAGGGAATTTAATGGCCGTATGCTAAATATTTTTTTCCCTACAGCTCATCCATATTAGAAAAGGTCCAGCAAAATAAATGTGATTTAATTTGGACTGTCTTCTCCTCATAATATTTCATTATCAATTATTTGATGTACGAATGGAGAAGTTATAAGTCGTTAGATTGCACTTTCAAAGGGTTAATGAGAGAATTAGGCCCATTTTTCATTTCTCTTTTCTTTTCTTTTTTTTAAGTGTTATCTTTTACAATTTGAAACTCAAGCAATGCATTTGTTTTAATTATTTAACTTATCAATAGCTTTTCAAGAAGTTTACTAGTAGCATTTACATAATAGGAAGCATTTATTTACTGAGGAAAAAAAACATTCTCTTTTGAAATGTTTCAAGAATATCCTTTTCTGACATAAAATTCCTTTATAGTTTTTCAACAAATAAAAATTTACATTAACAGACTAATTACTAAACATTTTTCCAATTCCAAGTTAGTTCAAACTATATTAAATTATTAATGCTTAACCACTTTAGAAAGAGAGAGAGAGATTATATGCTACATAGTATTCACTTTTGGATGTTTTAGATATAAAATTATTCATCTCTTTGAGTAAGAATGTCCGATTCCAAATCGAGCTAATAAAAAGATTCTAACTTGTGATGTGCAAATGCATTACCACTTTAAGCAATTTGTCACATGCGATGTTTTTCATTGATAAGAGTACAGTTTGTACTGCTGTAAAAGAAGCACGATTTTAATGTTTCTTTTGCATATTTTCTCACCACAATTGTGACATGTCTTAGATTTAAGAGATCTAAACGTGTTAAAATATGAGACAATTTTACAGTAAAAATTAGGAACAAACCTAGCAACATACAAGTACTCTTCATCTGATTGTGTTATTTTGGAGATACAAATGAATAAATCATTAAAAACATAGTTACTTTATTGATTAAAATCTAACTATGACAGTGTTTGCAAACATTCCCTATATATTGCAAGTGATTATTGAAAATATTAATTTTGTATCTTCGATTTTAATTCTTGCATTTTGATGCAGGCTTAATTTGTAGTAGGTATGTGACCTTAATTTTAAAAAACATATCAAATTAATTTGAAAACAAAAACAAGTAAATTGACGCAAGCACACATCTTAACTAGCCCACGTGTCACTAGCCCGTAAATAACCAAGACATAAAAAATTCGACCTTTTAGACTTTTTTTTATCTCAATAACTCCTCCAAATTACTAAGAAAATGACTCAAAAGAATTATGGAAATATCGAGCAATCCCCATTTCAATTAACTCAAAGTGTATGGTTTAGATTTCATCAAACTTTTCCAAGAAAGTAGGCAATGCGCTTTATATTTGATTGGGGATGTCTAACCAAATTTGATGATGAGTTGCAGTGAGAGTTTGGCATGATGGGAGCTTCTAGGAGCTTCAACCCCATCATTGATTCATCACTTTGACAAAGCTATTTTGGATTAAGCAAAAGTTAGGCATGCTAGTAGCTTATCAAGTATTTTATGTGACTTTATATATGCTATTCCTTTTTGGCTTAGATTAAATCATAAAAAGTTGTTTGTATTGATATGTGGTTTAAATAATTTAAAAGATCAATAAGTTGTTACATCTTGTCTAGGATAGATTTTAAAGTTTATAACTCCTTTGTTCTATTCTATATGTCACAATTGATCATTTTATGAAGATCGAGAAAGATGATTGGTGTTATAATTATAGGTATCAAATGAACATAATAGTTAAAAGTATAAAAATAATAAATGTAATGGTCAAATCAGTGTCTTTACTTTTTATTGAAAGTAAAAAATCACAATGATTATATAAATGCAACAGATAGAACGTGAAACAAAATTTTCAATTACGACAGATAGAAAAGAACGGTGGGAGTCAGATTGATTTGTGTAAGTTTAACTTTTTCAACTTTGTGTGGCCTCTCTTGTTTAAAAAATTTAAAAAAGATAAAAAAAGAATAATTATTTATGTCTTTAATATATTAAAAATATAGGGCCCAAAATATCCTCAATTCTGCCCAACACGCAATGCACGCATTTTCAATTTTGTTTCACGGTAAAATTTCTATGCCTGCCCCTTATAAGAACAAATTATGGAATGGAAAAAGAATTATTTATTTTTTCATTATATTGATTATATTTTTAAAAAATATATGATATTTATCAATATCAAACTATGTCAATTAAGTTTGTCGATTCATAAAAAAAATGCAAAAGAGTCTGATTGGGCTTTTTTGTTAACGCATCGTGATTCAAATATTTCTTATAATTTATCATAATCACACCACGTCACCAAACAGTTCGAGCCCTTATTGTATATCTTTTTGATTAATTAACCAACTTAGAAAACTCAATTTAATACTAACCAATATCACTTATATCATCTGGAAAGGTCAATATAATGAACGCTTAATTTAATAGTAATCAATATCACTTATATTTTCTGAAAAGGTCAATATAATGAACGCTTGATCTCAAGTTAGAAATAACCCGATTAAATCGGCCTTAATAGAACTTTTTTTTTCCCCTTTTCTTTTGTACAAAAACAGACTTAAAAAATTGGGATCAATAGGAGCCTCCATCTTTTGTAAATTGGTGAATTATGTATGTAATTAGGTTTATTCTTTCTTAAGCTGCATTTAATGGTTGGCTAAAATAATGGAAGACTGAATCTGGACTACACCTTGGCATTTACAAAATCAATAAAATATATCGGTTGCCGTTGGATATGGTTAATTGCCGGCCACCACCGTAACGTTGATGCAAATACCGAATTAAACATACTCGCAAGAGTGAGGGGGAAGAGCAAGGCTTTTTATTAAATTAAACTCTGTGTGTTTATTTATAATATATAATCGTATATGATAATAATTTTGTGACTTGTTTAAAGTACTCGAGTTGGCCAGGCTTTGATTTTATTTCCCGCATCAATAAATTTTGGTGAGGACATATATATTGCAATAAAGTTAGTTAGATATATAATAAATCAATACTTTTCAAATGATCTACGGAAGATGATAACAGTGGTGAAAAACACTATAAGAAAAATGGAATTGTCGATGGATATTACCGACGAGCAGCTACTCGTCGGTAATTAAAAGGCCGATATTATCGACGACACAAATTGTCGACGAAAATTGATTATCAGTGTATATATTCGTCGGCAAGTTCTCGGAAAGTTGGCAGCAAAAAGACCGCCAAATATGTTGACAGAGAATGTCCATCGGCAAGTTTTTAAAATATAAAAAATAAATCGGATATTAATTGGCGACAGAAATAAGTCCGTTGGTAACGCCAATTTTTATTTACCGGCGGATACGTTCGTCGACAACGCCGAATTTTCCTACAGGCGGATATACCGACGGAATCTTGTCAATCGGTAAACTTCATATAAACAGTCCCAGGCAGCGGAGAGATTCATTCGGCAACAACCAACAAAAAAAATTAGGGCCGTCGCCGCCACCGGAGCACCGTTGTAGCACTGTCAACATCACATATTAAGGTATGTTAGCCTTTTAATTCAAAATTAATATTTTTTTAATTTAGGGTTTTAATTTAATTTGATTTGAATTTAGGAATTAGATTTTGAGAATTTGAATTGGGGATTTAATTTAGGAATTTATGCTTGATTTATGGATTTGTGAATGATTTTAGTTTAGGTCTAACTATGCAATTAAATTTTATTTTAAAATTTAATTTGTATAAAATTAGGGATAATTAGGTCGTTAGTATTTATTTAGGGTTCATTTATGCAATTATGATTTATTTTAAGGTTTACTTTATAATTATTTATAAATTAGGTTCAATTATATACATTTGAATTAAATTAAGGCTAGGTAGGGTTTGATTTGTAATTAGCGTTCAATTGTGCAATTATGCAACTATCTTTTAAAGTGTATGTGATGGTGATTTTTAAATGTCGTGATGATCGGTTGTGTTTAATGTATGTTATTGTTTTTTTGTTATATATATTATGATTAATTGATGTTGTGATTGGTTGGGTAGACGTCGGTGATGACGTGGTGTACGGCGCCGGCCGGGAGGTTTCGTCCCTCCAATAATGGTTTTCAAAATTATTTTAAAAAAAGATGGTGGTTCTAAAAGTTTAAATTGTTGGGGATGGTGGTTTTGAAATGATGTGGTGATCGGTATGTGGGTGTTATGTTTAAGATATGTTATAGTTTGTTGATATTGTATACATGTGATTGATTGGTTGATATTGTCGTTTTTAAATTTTGTATGATTAATATAGTAAGAACAATAGGGAGTTTGATTAAATTTTGTTGTTTAATTCGATTTAATATCAAATGTGGAGTTTGATACTAAAGATTGAATTGTTCCCTTTTAAAACACGTACCTTGGACCTGTTTGGAATTTAGTATCAAATAAAGAGTTTGCTCAAATATTTTTTTTTATATAATTTTATTTTGTACAATAAAAAACATCACATAAAAGAAAAATATATTTATAAGAAAAATCAAACCAACAAACCAAAAATAAAAATTTAACATACTTAATTAAAATATAATCAAACCTCAAATAAGTCATAACAATTCTCCTAAATTATTTACTTTCACATACCAAAAAAATAAAATTATTAATAATAATATAACCAAAGTAATATTCACAAGGCTGGCTCGCTTCCATTCTCTAATAATAATAATAATAATAATAATAATAATAATAATAATAATACACTGCCACCACCAACAACAACAAAAAACTAAATAAATATTGGTGGAGCTTCTTGGTGATCTAATTGTATAAAAGCTTCTTGGTGGAACTTTTTCAAAATTGTTTTAAAAAATAATCTAATTATTTATTCAGACTATAATTTTAACTAGCCTTAGTCAATTCCTCAATCGTCTTAATAGCATCCGATTTCTCGTGATTCAAATCCTCGATCTCTAAGCTTATTGTTATAATCATAGTGCCCTATTTTTGGCGCTTGATCAATTACCCAAGCATCGAACGGATAGCTAATCTCAATATTAATTAGAGATTCATAAACATGAAAAAATAAATTTAATAACAAATCTAGCATTTGACAAACGATTGAAAACTCTGATCATAACAATTTCAACAAAAGAATCATTATACTCATGTTTCCACTTCACTCCAACTTGTTAACTCCAAAACAACTTCACGTAGAAATTCTTGAAATTGTTATGATCAACTTTTCAACCGTGTGCCAAATGCTAGATTTGTTATTAAATTTAGTTTTTCATGTTTATGAATTTCTAATTAATAATGAGATTAACTATCCGTTCGATGTTCGGGTAAATGATCAAGGGCCAAAAATAGGGCACGATGATTGCAACAATGAATTAGAGATCGAGAATTTGAATTACGAGAGAATTGAATGTTGTTAAGACGGTCGAGGAATTAACTGAGTAATAAAATTTCTCATGTTTACCGATGGACATGGAAGTCGTCGGTAAAATTAAATTATTTTTTCTATTTATTTAGTTAATTACCGACAGACCTGGTGTCCGTCGGTAAAATAAAAAAATATTAAGAATCCCGACGGCATTTGCCGACGGCCTGATAATCCATCAGTAATTGAAATTATCGACAAAGGATTCGCCGACGCCGTAGATCCGTCGGTAAACCGTCGACAAATCACTTACTGATGGCTTACCGACGGATATAACCGTCGGCAATCCCGATTTTTTTTTTCCAATGAAAGTAGTAGATGGTAGTATAATAAGTGGGCATTTCTAATTTCTTAATAATAATAATAATAACAACAATAATAATAAAAGTGATTATTGTTTTTAAAGCAGACTATTACTCACTTCAGCCCAAAAGGATGAGTCACATCCTGAAAAATGGCAGGAAAAGTTTATTTAATACTTGTGATAACAACTAAACGTCATTTTTGTTCCAAAATAAATGACATTTTAAAAACTCAAGGCAATCTTGAGCTAAACTCCGCAAACTTACCCATATTTATTATCTCCAAAATTTAAGGTTTTAATAAGTTCTAAATAAATGTCGGAAAAAAAAAATACTATGAATTAGTAAACGTAAATAATAATTTCAAACTTGATTCAAATTACAAAGTACATAACATAAATAAAGTTAGTAAACTCATTATACGAAGTTACTAAATCACCTGAACTATTTGTTTTTTAAATTTTATCATACAAAGTGTTTTTTATTACATATGTTAACATGGATCGATGCGAGATCCAGTAATACTAATATGATTCTCTCTCTTATTTTTAACTTGTTCTTTGGTTTTAATGAAGAATTTACTAACGAGTTGTATTTCAGACAGAGTACGAGCGACATCTGGAGGAGGTACGTGCGTCTTCCCAGGATGCGGACAGCGAGATTGACCCTGACCGGGTTTTCTTCGACGTTGTCGGGTCGAGCAAGAGACGATACTACGACACAGGCTCGTACGGGAAGGTGGTGGCTGCTGCGAAGGATTTTATCGGAGGCAGCTCCTCTTCCTCCTCCTCCCAGTCTGATAGGACCCATATGAGACAGTTCGAGGCGCATCTCCAGATGCAGAGGGAGGAGTTGGAGGCCACGAGACGAGCTCAGGAGGCGGAGCTCGATGCGATCGAGCAGCGATGCACCGAGTCTGAGCGACAACGTGAGGAGCAGCGCCAGCAGCAGGAGGTATTTCAAGAGCAGATGAAAGCCAACATGGTCGAGTTGTATGCTCGTTTCCAGTAGTACCCTCCACCGTAGCCCCCCCCCCCGTCATAGGACAGTTTGATATATTTTATATAAACTTTGTTACTAAACACTTTTGTCGAATGCATGTAATAATTGTAAATTTTCAAATATTTTTATAATAATTGGTTTATTTATTTGTCTGTTCATTAATGATTTTTCTTCAAATTTTTGGGGAATTTTAATAAATAAACATGAATTAAAACTAATATTTAAAAAATATATATAAAAAAAATGAAGGAAAATTCCCTCGAAAATTCAAAAAACCCGAGGGTGACTCCCCTCGGTTTTCCGAGTGTTGTGCTATCCCTCGATTTTTCTGAGGGGACCATCCCCTCGGAACCGAGGGGACTATTCCCTCTGTTTTTCCGAGGGTAATCTCCCCTCGATTTTTCTGAGGGTAGCCACCCCTCGATTTTTCTTAGGGCAAGATTCCTCGATTTTTCCGAGGGTATCCTCCCCTCGGTTTTTTCGAGGGTATCATTCCCTCGGTTTTCTCTCGATTCTTCCGATGGGGGCATGGGGGGATTTACTGAGGGAAGGATCCCTCAGTAAAACTTTCCTCGAAATTTTTTTACCGAGGACCTTTTTTGCGAGGGATTTTTTTCCTCGGTAACTAAAAAATCGAGGGAAAAAACTCTCGTTAAACTGCTGTTTTTTTTGTAGTGGTTGTTTAAATTATGTGATTTATTCACTTATTCTATATCAACAGTTTTACCCTTAAAATTTTTTGGAGAAAATTACATTAAATCCCACACTCCACTCCTCGCAAACTACGTGTTTTTTGAACTTTACTATATAACTTCACCATAATATTTCATTTTATTATTTGTTGTTACATTTTATATACTTATTACCTATTAAAATGAAATAATTAAAAAAAGTATTATACTTATGTTTATGGTATTTTTTGTGATTATTAATTTAAAAAAAAAAAAACATACTAAACTTTATATTGGTGGTCTCGAACGTGTATTGAATACCATATCAATATAATAAATTCAATTCAATTATTTCTAATTTATTTTTAGTATTTTAGTAAAATTATTTTTTTAAGACAAAAAATCAAACTAAACTGACTATTTTAGTAGTGTTTTGGACGTATACCAAAGTGATATGTTCGATTTGGATTTTACGTATTACTTCGGTATGTGTCCAGGCCTCCTAAAATAGTTATTAGAGTTCCATTTTTGTTTTCGAGAATCTTATTTTACTAAATATTGAAAATAAATAATAAAAAATTAAATTGAACTTATTATTTTGACATCTAAGATACTACCAGAATAATAGGTATAATCTTATTCTTCCTAATAATGGAAATAGCATAAAAAAAAATTATAATACTTTTTATCAATCATTTAATTTAATGGTAATGAATACATAAACTGTAGTAGTGAAAAAAAAAAAGGAAGTATTACGATGAAGTGCAAAAAATATTAGTCTATATAATAAAGTGTAAAAGTACACATAATTTGGAAGGTATAATATAATTTCACCAAAATTCCAAGATAAAATTATTCATATATAATAAAATGTAAAAATTGCATTGTTTATATAATAAAGTTTAAAAAGTTGAATATTAAAATATAGTGTATTTTCCCCAGGAAAGTACGGTGAGTCAAATAAGTTTTTAGGTAGATAGAAGAAAAATTCAAGATAATCAATATATATATATATTTAAACAAGGGTAGATTATAAATTTTGTAATTTTTTTTACTTTGTGTTAAAATTTTAAAATGAAATTTATTTTGGGACAAGTGGAGTATAATTAAGTAACTTTGAGTAAAAAATGAAAAACGAAATGAAAAAAGAACGGCAGTATGTTAATTCAAATGTTAGTTAATTTTGAGTTAAAAAAAGAAAAAAGAAAAAAAAAAAGAAAAAGAAAAAAAGGTGGTGTGTTAGGTAAGGATCAAACCAACAATCTAAGAAAAAGAATGTGGACTAAATGATGGCAGTGGCACAGTCATTATCAATCTCGACCTTTTAGATTATATCCTTAAAAAGCAAGTTCCGTAACCCAAAACCATCATTATCACTAACCTTTCCACAAATAGGCCCTTAAATCATAATCCCAACAATCATTAATCAAAGTACCTTTACCATTATAAATTTTAATTATTCTATATTAATTGCATCAATACCAGCCTATGGATAATCTTACAAGTAAGATGATATGTATAATTTAAAAGTTTAAGGATACCACTGTGTTAAGTACATTATATACATATACATACATGTAATTATATATTTTTATATTACTATAAAATATATATTTTTATATTCTATTTATCTGTCGAAATTAACCATTTTATGCAAATTAAAAAAGTTGATTGGTGTTATAATTATAAGGACTCCCTCTAGTTTTATTTATATGTTGTTTTAGTGTTTAGGATTTGTTTCAATTAGTTAACGTTTTAGTTAAACAATTTTTTTTCCGCAAATACCCTTATCCCATAAAACTCTTCTTCTCTCATCATTATCATTATGAATAAGCTTTATCACATTAATCGTCGCTTTATCTCATCAATCGCTTCCACTTCCCCATGTTACATTAGCCGCTCATTTTTCTTGGAGAATACAATGTTTTCCCTCTTTTTTCTTTGACTTCACGAGTCTTTTTATGAAAATAACTTTATGAAAAAAACTAATATAAACAATTCTTATTCACAAGTTTTGATGAAGGTTACGACTTGTTTATGAAAATTCGTATCAATACATCATAATACAAAGGTCAATATATTATAGTGAAAAACTAATAAATCATAATATAAAAACAATACATCATATCACGGATCAGAAATTTATGAAAAATTAATACTTTCGAGTATAAAAATCTATATATCATAGTACAAAAATCAATACATTATAGTATCGGGTTAGATGGCATAACGGGTCATGACCCGTCAATCTAGCCTAACACAAGTGTTTGCCCAATTTTATTATTCTTGTTATCCAAAGGATACGGCTTTTTCATGTTAACTCGATCTCTCTGGTTTGGACTTCGATATTTATCGGAGTTATATTCAAATCAAATAAAAATCTTGAGTTATTATTTTGATTTACACCACTAGAAGCCATGTATATGTTGGTGATTAAAAATATGTATCTTTAGTTTATTTTTTATAGGTACCTCAAACAATCTTTTTAGTTTATTTTTTATAGGTACCTCAAACAATCTTTTTTTAATTTTTGCCTCCATTGAAAACTTTGAATTTGGATGAAATTTTTTTGCCTCCTTTGAAAACTTTGAATATTGGATGAAATTTTAACTTCAATTTCGTTGGCTCAAAATTTGAAAATTGGGAAGATTGTTATTTGTGTTTCAATTTAAAGAGGAAGATGGAAGGTTTGGATGTATTTTTTTTTTTTTTAAGTAAACCGTGTTTGCGCCATCATGAGGTGAGACGGAAAAAATATGAGGTGAGAGGGGAGCATTAATACTAACAAATCAGTTTTTTTATACATTTCTTAATAAGTGTACTTAAAATTACAACAAATAGAACGAAACGGAAGGAGTACTTATTAATTATAACTAAGAATAATTATATTTTAATCATATTAAACTAAAACTTTATAAAAACTCTAAGCTAAAATGTGATAAGTCATATAAATATTCCAAAAACATGTCATATATTTCAACCTTAAAAATAATTTCTTAACTTTTTATTGAGTACCTTCAAGAAACATTTTTTTTTATCCCATAAATAGATTTACGGTTTTCACATGTTTTAAGAAAATGTTGATCAATAATTTAATATAGTCAAAATATTGCATTTTTCATCCAAATGTTCTACTCCCCAATCCAAACGACCTGTTTGGGTAGTACGTTCGCAATAATAAAACTTTTGTTAATAATTATTTGTTTATCGAATACTCACTTCCTGTAAAAGCTCTAGATAAATAAGTAATGTGATTTTAATATAATTAAATATAATTATAAAATATTTAACTTTTAATATCACAATTGTGCGCTTAATTAAAATATCATCGATATATTTAGGGGGAACATCTCCTCACGAATCTCTTATATGACCTGTTTGCATTAGATTTATTTGAAATTC
This sequence comes from Phtheirospermum japonicum, assembly GCA_014905375.1. Taxonomy (NCBI): domain Eukaryota; kingdom Viridiplantae; phylum Streptophyta; class Magnoliopsida; order Lamiales; family Orobanchaceae; genus Phtheirospermum; species Phtheirospermum japonicum. Next base: position 642,315 of record BMAC01000248.1, on the reverse strand, counting down.
TGAATTCTGGTCTTGTGTATTCAGAATTTTATTTTTGTTTGTTGTACGATTAATAATTCTTACTTTTTTTAATGTAAATGTCAAATCATGTCTGGAATGTTGATGAAAATAAATTTTTATATTGTATTTGATTTCAAATCATACGTGAAAAGTGTGGATGATGTATTTTTATATTATAGGATAAAATATAGAATTCGTCCATTAACTTTTTGGAGTTGGCAAAAACGGTCCACTAAATACAGAGGTGGTAAATTTAGTCCACCAATTAAATATTTGTCGTACTTTTAGTCCAATTTTAATTGATGGACTAAATTTGCAACAAAATTTGGACTAAATATGCGACAAAAATTTAATTGGTGGACTAAGTTTGCAACTCCTTGGATTTTGACCGACTACCATTTGGTCTGGATTTTGACCGACTACCATTTGGTCAAAATCCCCAAAATTGGACTAAAAGTGCGACAAAATTTTAATTGGTAGACTAAAATTACCACCCCTGTATTTAGTGGACCATTTTTACCAAGTTCAAGAAGTTAATGGACGAATTTTATATTTTAGCCTATATTATATTTAGTAATATATAATTATTTAAATATAACTGATGGAATAAAAAATATGAGTGTGGGATTAGGTGTAAAAAGATGTTGGTTAAGTATTGAAAATTTGAGTTTTAAAACAAATGAAACTAAGATTCGAAATCTCAATCATAGTATTGGGAGTTTAAAAACATTCGTGGCCTTATCAATCACCTAAAAATGTTTTTTTCGCTTTCCAATACATTTTTATAGTACTCCCCCCGTCCAATTCTATCCGTCGCATTTGACAATTTCATAAATTAAGAAAGATGCTTGGTGTTATAATTATAAGTATCAAATGACCATAATATCATTGTGTTTAAAATAATTAAAAGTGTGAAATAACAATAAAGATAAAAGCAGTAAAGTAACCTTTACATTTTATTGGAAAAGTAAAAATAACAATAATTTTTAAAAATGTAAATGTGACAGATAGAATGAGACAAAGAAATTTTCAAAATGCAATAGATAGAAATGGACGGTGGGAGTAATACATTTTCTTTTTCAAAAAACCTTTTTCACTCATACCCAAAACCTATCATCAAACTAAACAAAAGCTAAGGTGATGTATGCATGTGTTTTCATTTCAGTTTTCAATTTCTAGTGAAAAAAGTGATAATTGAGAATTTATTGATTTTCGAGTGAAAATTAAAATTATGACTGGATTAGTAGTTTTAAAATATATTTTTAGATATATAAAAATTTGAAAGTTGGTAGTAGTAGAGTCCACTTTTAATGTTTTAATTAGAATATATAATATAATATTAATAAGAATGTAGATGGTGGACCCCATTAGATATATATAATTTAACAATAATGATGTTTTAATTAGATTTTTGTGATAATGGTGGATCCCACATCTTAAAAAATGAGATGTGATCGATTGAAATGAATGATGTGAAATTTATTTTTTTGAGAATGATGATTTTAATAAAAAAAATCGCAAAAAAACATGATTCTAATTTTTGTAATAGTTGAAAATTGGAAATTATGAAATGGAAACACTTCCATACGATCACTTAAGTTTGCAGCCTTGCAATCTAGGACAATTATCTCCATGTCATGCAATACTGGTATCAAATGGAGCATGAGTTGCCTCAATCCAGGTTAAATGACACGGAGACCCGAATCTTGAGCTCCGATCGACTAAAATCTGTTTAATATTTTTAATCTTGGACGTGGACATTTTTTGCAAATTATATCATCCATTTGAGTATCCAATGTACGGTGCACTCGATTCACATCTTAATATTATACGTGATGAATATGTAATGGATATGCTTATTTTGTGTGAAAGATATGAATGTTATGTGTGACGAAAATAATTGTAATATGAAGGTTTTGTGTGATTATTATATCTGTTTTGTATAATTAATATGAATGTTATTTGTGATGTATATTTTATTATTGAAAACGAGTGAAAATTATGTTGTATATGTATTCTATATGTGATAAATATATATATTTCGTGTGGCGAATATAAATATTGTATGTGATGAATATAAGTTATGATAAACCAAAATTCTCAATGCAATTATATTCATCACACAATATATCCATATTTAATCACAGAAAACGTGTATATTTATCACAGTAAAAATAAAGTACACTATACATTGTGCACTCAAGTGCATGACATACATCTCGACATCTTTATACTATATTTAGTCACTTTTAGATATCCTACGTTTTAATTTTTTACACTTTCCGATTATATTTTGTATATTCAAGATTTAATTGTTACTTTGTAAATTCTCAAAACAAATCTCATATTCAGACTCAATTGTTGATTTGTGTATTTTCTTAACTATTTTTAGTATTTTCAAATTTATTTGTAATTACTTACATACAGATACATCTAATTTCATGCATAAGCAATTAAATACTAAAGTTTAGACGATTCATGATCAAAATAACGAACAAATGTATTGGTACAAGGTCAATGCGTCCCCTCCCTCCCCCCTCTCTCTTCCATTTGTGTTGATGTTGTGCTTTCTAAGCTTCGTTTTCTCTACTTCCTGGCTCCGAAAAACCTCCACACAACACAATAAAAATAGGGCGCGGATATACGCACCCCAAAAACTTATGAGTTTACCCCAAGTTATTTTAAACAAAAATAGGCCTTAATGAAAAGACTGAAATAACCATACTCACAATATATAATTAAAATTAAAAAAATAAAATTAATATAATTATATAAACATTAATATATATATATATATATATATATATATATATATATATATATATATATATATATATATATATATATATATATATATTATATATATATATATATATACCATGTGAGGATAAACGCACCCCAAAATACTATTAGTTAACCCCAAAACAGAAACATATTAAATCCTCGTAACTTCTTCTTCATCCTCAAAACCTATTTCAATACCTAAAAAAAAATTCACATTAAAACTTGTAAGAATGGAGGATAATGATAAGAACAAGATGAATAATGTTATTATTCTTGACATCTATCTGTTTTAATCATTTTTTTTTCTTTTTTTTGGGTGTATTACTATTTATTGAGTTGAAAATCGCGAATATGTTCGATCTGGTTTTAATGAACAACTGATGTATGTTCGAAAGTTCTGACCGAACATTATACATATGTTCGAATATATTATTTGAACACTTGCATATTGTTCGAATTATATTTATGAACATGGCCTATATGTTCGAAATTTTCGACCGAACAGATGGCTCTGGTTCTAGAAACCAGAGTAGAACACGGTAATTTCTTTCAACTTCAAACCCTAACCTAATAAGTGAATCAAACCCAATGAGAAACTTATCCCGTACGTTTGATGGCTCACCCCGTTCCATTCTTCCTCTCGTTAAATTATATGGATTTTTCAAAGCATCTTTTTCTTCCCTTTTTTTCCCTCTTTTTCTCCTCTTGCCTGCGTTTTTTTTTTCTTCGCAGTTTCTTTCTCTCTCACTTTCCTTTTCTTTTCTTTTTCAATTTATTATTATTCTTTTTATTTTAATTTATTATTATATTATATATTATATTAAATAGGGGTAAAATAGGGTGTTTGTGGGGTTGATTTAGTAAAAAAAATATATTTTAAAATTTTTTAGAGTGTTCTTATCATTTGAGGTCAACTCATAAATTTTTTTAGACCATAAAAATATTTGGATTGCACACTATCCAAGGTCAATGTAGCTTTTAGCCCAAACTTGGGCAACTCGGACTCAATTTATTTCTATATATATATGCAAGACCTTAGAAACTATTATTTTAAATTGCAAGTTCACAAATTACTGTCCTCTTTATTTTTTTTACATAAAAGTATAGTTACTGGACATATTCTGCAATTAAGCCAACCATTGTGTCTCCTATTCATCCATGAATTGGATTTTATAGTTTTTTTTTTCAGGCTTTGTATAAAATTTGAGATTCTCATAATTACGAGATCTTTGGTTATGGCCCTACTAATACTGGTCATTAGTATACTAAAGTGGCATCTTGTTTTATATTAGTAATCGACGTCTTGACATTATGAATTACATAATTATTTGTATTTAATGAATGTGAACTTTATGTGATGATTGATAGATTGATATATTATTCAAACGAGTCCCGGAAAAGTGTAAACAATCAGTTGATTTGGTCTTAATCAACTACTAGTCACATGTTTATTTTCTTTTTTAAGTATAATTGTTGTCATGTAACAACAACATGAAATCCAAATTTCGTACTCCGTGTCCAAAACATAGTGAGATTTTAAATATTTTCCCTCCAATTAGTCCGAAGCATAAATCAATTAGCTCAAATTAAAATTTCTAGATTAGTTTTCCTCCGTATTTATAAGATTGGCATACATTCGTCGTACATGTGTCACGTTACGAAAAATATGGAACATTTGTCTCTTCACCAAGTACACCCTCGTGTACTAGCTATATATATTGCGTCAATTTTAAGTCATGATTTTATTATATTTTTCTTAACATTCATATTTCTGTCCAATTAGTTGTAAGTGCAATGTTTGGTCTGGTAAATGCAACGGAATGATATATTAAGTATAAAGATTTTTCTCCCTTCCCAAATTCCAGACACTTTATTTTCTAATCTTTTTATTCCTACATTTTGCTTCATGAATTATACATTTTTTACACTTTACTTTATCGAGTTTTACCATTCCATGAATAATATTACAGCATAATGTGAAAAAGAATCATATGGAAAGAAGACTTCGGCCTTCGATTGTAACAAAAAAAAAAAAAATCCCGACAACAATTTTCGCTGGAAATTTGATTAAGGATGTAAAGTGTAAAAACCACATAGTTCAGAAAACAAAATATACGAAATAAAAAATTAAGAGGCAAAATGTCAAATTAGGTGATATTTGGAGGGTGATTTTTTTTAATTAAGTAGGTGAGTATCATGTGTATCATAATTTTTATGAAATTTTGGTCTTGAAATAATTAAGTAGTATTAGAATACCAATTATGGGGCCAAAATTACAAAGGCCGGAACTCGGGTGAGCAAAATAAATAAATAAAAAAAATGATTGAATTGAATCGAAAATTTGATTCGAATTTATGTAAATTTGCTTCGGTTTTCGATTTAAAACCCCCGAAAATCGGTTATTAACTTCGAATTTTATGTATTAATAATCAAAATATAATTAAAAAAAAATTATATTATTTTTGTTATTTTTTAATAATTCGGTTCAATTCGATTAATTCAGTTCCATGCCTATTATCGACTTGATTAATTAGATTTTAAGCATACTTTGAATTCAGTGCATTTTATAACTTCATGTAAATTTCGTTTTTCAATTTTCTCGTTTCATTTTAGAATTTTGCACCAAAACAAACACACGACACGAAACCCATAAAACAATACTCCTTTTGTTTATCACACCAAAAATTGCAATTAAGCATTTTAGTTGGAAAACCCAAAAAAGTAGGGTGTAGGTGAGCCAGCTGTAGAGGAGAATAGCATCGAAGCCTGGAGGAGACATAAAACGCAGGAGGCTCCGAGAAAAGCTCTCTCAAAGTCACTTCTTTTCAACTCCCGAGGCCTCTCTCTCTCTCTCTCGAGTGTAGAACCTCTGCTCTGCTGCTAGCAGCCATTGTACGCCACTGGGTACTGTACGCACCCAACAACCTCCACTCTTGATTCTTCAAGGAAAAGACGATCCCACTCCCCCTTGCGCCTATACATACACCCTTCCCCTGTATCTACGCATCCATGATTGTTCGTTTGCCGTGATTGGCCGGAGAATGGATCCACATGGGGCGGCGATGATGAACGACGGCGGCGGAGCCTATAACTTCGCCGAGATCTGGAACGGTTTTCAGATGAATGCGGCCGCGACGACGTCGTATGGTCTGGGGTTGGATCCGATGGTGCTGGACCAGAGATCGAATCATAGTCCCACCAATCACAATTCGAGGAAGCGCCGCGACGAAGATGACTGCGCCAAGGGAGGAGGAGGAGGAGGAGCTACTTCTACTAGCAACAGCTATAATAATATGGTAATTAGTCTCTTTACTGATTGTTTTTCTCGCTTAATTTTTACTTTATTGCTTTAATTTCATTGTATTTATAATATATGATATGTAAATTTTTGATATATGATATGTAAATTTTTGCCAGATTGAGTAGTTGATTGTGTTGCGCTATGTGAATATTTTTTTTAATTTTATTTATTCCAGTTTTGAAATGTAATATTTGTGCCTAATGATTTAATTAAAGAAATAGAAACAATTTCCTTATGGTTATTATTGTTGGGATTAAGCAGAGTGAAGGTGATAATAAGAGGCTTAAGGCCGTTGGATCGAATGGCAATTGTGAAAATAAAGCTGAAGGTGAGGGTAATTCAGGCAAACCACCCGAGCCACCGGCAAAACCAGCTGAGCCGCCAAAGCAAGACTATATCCATGTCCGAGCGAGAAGGGGTCAAGCTACTGATAGTCACAGTTTAGCCGAACGAGTAATGACAAAACTCCATTTTCACTTTCATTTATTTGTTGTTACTACTACTACTACTACTACTACTATTATTATTATTATTATTATTATTATTATTATTATTATTATTATTTTGGTGGTGAGTCTCATTGTTATTTAGAGCCCTCAGGAATGAAATATATGTTAAGCTGTTGAGAATTGATGAATATATAATGGATGATGAAAATCTATATTAAAGTGACTATTATTTGCTTTGTCCATATGGTGCAGGCTAGGAGAGAAAAGATTGGCGAGAGGATGAAAATTCTTCAAGATTTAGTTCCTGGCTGTAATAAAGTGAGTATCAACAGCCTTTTGTTTTTATTTATGTCATTAAGAATTGTGTGTTATTTTGTCTATATAAAAACTTGATAAATGACGTTAGTTCCAACTTTTTTTTTTGATGTTTCATTAGATTGAAAATATATTTGTGTGCATTTTCTCAGTTTTTATTTATTCTATATATAATTTCTCTTGTGCGATAAAAATTCTGAAATTCGAATTTTGGCTTGTCACATGGAATATTTAATTTATTATATAAATGTCTAAAAAATAATAGTCAGTCTCAGAGCCATCATTTGCAGAACCTTGTGTTTTCTTTCTCTTACAGAACCCGAGCAGAACCACATCTTGTTTAGTACTTATTCGTTTTATTTTCCTAAATTCTGCTTTCTGGGTAGCTACACACTCCTGAAATTTCAGTATGTATTATTCGTTGTTTTGGTTCAGGTTATTGGCAAAGCGCTAGTGCTTGACGAAATTATTAATTATATCCAATCATTACAACGCCAGGTGGAGGTAGATAACCGGACCTGTTCTGTAATAAGTGTTGTTTGCAATCTGTCGTCTGGTAATATGCACTAATCACGGTTGACTTGTCTTAACAGTTTCTGTCGATGAAGCTTGAAGCAGTTAACGCGAGAGTTGGAATTGATGGATATCCTTCAAAAGATGTAAGTGATTTGAACATGACCCTTGACTTTCCGAATATAGGCATAATTTCAAAATGTATATTTGAGGGTTGACCTAATTACAAAAACTACCCCTGAGGTTTGAATTCAGTGTTAAAATATTTTTATATATGTTAAGGGGTGTTTTTGAAAATATATTTTGCTTATGAAGGGGTAAATGTAAGACAATATAAATTCTCAGGGATGTTTTTGTAATTTTGAAAGTTAGTTATTTTTGTTAATTCGGTCAAACGTCAAGTATTTCTTGTATTAACCCTAAATTTAATTTTCTTCGAATTTCTGCCCGCAATGATACATTTATTTTAATCGAGGGGTAATTGCCCCCGCCAAACATAGTGGAATGACTTCTTCGTATCACCCTAGAAGATTGGTTTGTTAATTAGTTTCTTATCTAACATTCAGCTTCAAAAGAAATTTGTTTCTCAGATTTTTTTTTTTTGCCTTGCTATGGTTTTGATCTATAGAGAAAAACAGATATCGGTGCCTTTATCGGAAGATGAATTAGATATCAGAGAGGAACAATTGAAAACCTTACATAAAATTGAGAAATATGGCGACTTCTAAAAAAAAAAAAACGGAAAAAAAGGTCTAATTACAAAACATATCCTTGAAACTTAGTCTAATTACACAAAACCCAACTATCTTTCAAAATTACAAAAAAGCCCCTTCATATTTGTTTATTTTTTAATAATTGCATCGCCAACAGGGATTATTAGTTACGAAAATGCAAACCTCAAGGGTAGTTTTTGTAATTATCCCTCCAAAAATGACGCATCATTTCTTTGTCCTCAAAATGTGCACCTCTATTTATATTGTAACTTGTATACTTGTTTATTTAATTTTAGCAGTTTGGTCAGCAACCTTTTGATGCATCTACCATGGCATTTGGTTCTCAAAGCACGAGAGAATACGGTAGGGGCTCATCACCGGAATGGCTACATATGCAGATTGGCGGTGGTTTTGAACGAACATCATAAAAATAATTCTCAGCAATACCCAATAAATGCACCGAATATCTGTATTACAGTGGTTGCAACAATATACGTATTTCTTGAGAATCAGAATATATTCCCATTTCCGCTATCAGGTACGGACACGACTCAGCAAGTTTCTATCGAAGCTTATTGAAAAACCCGTGCCCAGTGTAGAAAGTGGTTTTATTTTATAGAAGGGTTTTGCTGTTTTCGTCCATTACTCGAGAAAAAGATTCATAGAAATCAATGATCTTGTTAAATACCTGCTCGAAAAGGTTTAGATTCTAATTGTTTGCAAAATTTGGGGTGTATTTTACAAGGTTAATGGTTCTTTGAATAAAATGAAAATCTTTGATTGTCGTTACATTCATCTACAATCGTATTTGTTGATTATGACTTAAATTGTTGTTGATTTTTGGGACCCCGGCGTTTTGGTGACCCAAGCTCGGTCCAAAATAAAAAAAATTCTATGGCCCATGCCCGACTGAAATCGTGCCGGGCCCAAATTTAGCAGCTCTATCTTTTCCAGTATGATGATGATTTAGAAATACTAGGTTAAACTGCCCCTGTAATTAAAAGGCGGTGGCAAAATGGTAAGATTTGTGAAATAGTGCTATAATTTTATGAAAATCTCAGTATTGATCCTAGTTTTATTGGAAACTGGGAATATCATGCGTCATTCACGTGACTGAAATCTGGTGAAATTATGATTATAACTGAGATTTTCACTCCCCTGCAAACCGTGCATTTTGCAGGGCCAACAAAGACATATAATTACACGACCATTTGTTAAATAGTCCTTAATTTTGCAATTTTGTGGAAATGCTATACGTTACTGGGAAATCGAATGTGGCAATACTCAGTTGTAAATAAGTAACACCATTTGCTCTCTAGTGTAGCAAGGAGAAGAACACCTACTAAGCATTAAAAAAAATAAAAAAATGATTAATTAATTAAAAACAATTAACCATATAAAGCAGATGGAATAAAATGAGCGCATCAACTTGCTTCTGATTAAAAATGTCAAAGAAAAATTGACAATCGAAATAACCTACAGCGTGTGCAAAAACCACCTTGCAATCAACAAGGGCAAATTTCTAAAAAGTAATAACTAAGATCCATACTTATTTACAGCAATAACTAGAAACACACACACACACACACTTAATTCTCTATAGAACAATTAGCTGGCCCTCCCTTAAGTGTCTTGTCATTGACGAATTCCATCTCAAACCAACCACACACGACGTACACGTGGGCCCGCTCCTCCTCCCACGCGGCCAAACCCTCCCGGACCATCCCATCGTACTTCAACTTGAAGCGAAGTGGCTTATTCATCGTCCGGCTCTCAATAAGAGCACTCGGAACAAACGGAGCCGGAACAGACAGTGTCGTCCTATTTATAATAACTTTGAACATAATGTTATCCCCAATGTCGATAAAAAAATCGCCTGTCCTCGTGACCCACAACAACTCGTGATCCAAGAAAATCGAAAGCACCGAGCTTTCATGATATATACTCTTGTCACTAGGGTTAGTGATATTGAACATAGCTTCGCATTTTCCGGTTAATTGATCGCTCTCCGCCTGGAAATCGGATATCGTCAAAGATTTTAGGGAGAATTGATGTTGTAGTTTCTCGTCGAGGATCATTTGAGTCTGCAAGAGTGGGAAGAACGTGAGCACTATTAGCATTACGGTCATGGTGGCTAAGCTGGTGAGACAAATACGGTCCCAGTCGATGATTTGGCATGCCGTGCGGAGCTGGTTATGGAGGTCGTTGTAAAATTGTCGGAATTCGGAGACCGAGTCGGGGTTGGACCCGTTGGGTCGATCGTGATCCGTTTCTAATGTGGTTAGCCTGTTGTAGTCGTCTGACCACCTGATTCGTCGGGGGGAATTGGTTTCAGCCATTGATGAAGAAAATTAATTGGCTAGAGAGATGAAAGAAGGGGGGCAATAAATGTATTTTATGAATTAAAGTTGAAAGTCTTGCGTAATGAACATATGAAACAATCCCATTATCAAGAACCGGATGGTTTATGATTATGTTTGATGATGATGGAGAATGGCATGGGAAAGTGATTTTTTTTACTTTTTATATTGACGAAATGTTTAATAAACCAAAATCAAGAATCGGGTGTTCTATGATGAATCTTGGCTCTATGATTGTGTTGCGGAGAAAGTGGATCACCCGTCTAAGTGTCTTTGAATGAAGATCATCCATTTTTGTCTTTTTTTTTTTTTTTTTGTTAAAATATGATAAACTTACTTTTCAAACTCTTTATTTCAAATCTCTGATCTCTTGTCAATTCAATTTTAGTCGGCAATTTCAATCTTTGGCTACACTATTCGATATGGCATACTGATATAAGTATATCTTAACGTAAGATTATCCACAATTATTGTTAATGTTTTGTCCTTGAAAGAAATTTCAAATGCAAACTATGTTAATCCAGTAGATTGTACTGAACAATATGTGACACAAATATAATAAGAAATTATTTGATATTTAACTTTTTAAAATCATATCTTACATAAGCTCTCAAGGGGCTTATACGTTGTTCTTCCCAATTTATTTTGAAAACGAGTAATTTATAACATCATTTGAATTTGAGTATTTTTAATTATAAAAATGTGCAACATTCTGTAACCTCTATGAAACATCTGCTATGTTCGAATTTGTCAAAAAAAGAAAAAAAACAAATTAAATAAACTTAGCTAAACAGTTTCTTTGTAGCGGTAACGTAAGGTCTACAAATTCAATTTTAGTAATACTACTACTAGCTACTCGTACAGAATCTTTTGATCAAGTCGTCTTGGTCAACTCCTAAAAAAAGTTATTCGGTGGGACCCACCAGCAAAAAAGTGATCATTGTTCGTACATGTTTTCTTATCCGCTGCTGCTGCTGCTACTGTGCGCACATACTAAGTACCTGCGCATTCATTAATTGATTAAAAATCGTCTCAAATGAAAACAGCTTATTATATATATACACCCTAATTTCCTCTTCTGGTGTGCCAAATCTCGTGCGAAATGGACGACGGAACAGACGACACCTCCGGCGCCGCCTACCGCTACAGCTGGGACGTGTTCCTCAGCTTCCGAGGAGAAGACACGCGCGAGGGCTTCGTCGCCAGTCTCTACGATGAGCTCGTGCGCCGCGGCGTCCGCCCGTTTCGAGACGACGAGGGGATGGAGCGCGGCGACGAGGTCTCACCGACGCTCCTGGCGGCGATCGAGGACTCTGCGGCGGCGATCGCCGTGATCTCCGAGAACTACGCCAACTCGAAGTGGTGCCTCGATGAGCTGGCGACGATATTCGACCGCCGCAAACTGATGATTCCGGTGTTCTACGACGTCGATCCGTCGGACGTGCGGCGGCAGAGGGGGAGTTTTGAGGCGGATTTCGAGGAGCATGAGCGGGAGGCGGAGGCGTGGAAGGTGAAGAGGTGGAGGAAGGCCATGACTCGGGCGGGTAATATTTCGGGTTTGCATTTGCGGTCAATCAGGTAAAACCGCGTTCTCCATGTGTCTCTCTTTTTGGCTTCGATTTAGTGAAAATATGTTTTTGTTCAGAAAAAAATTAGTATTGTTTTTGGAAAATAAGCATCGATTTTGATTTCTTAGATGCGGTTGAATTTCAAATTGAATAATCGCAGGCAATTTTTCCTTGGGAAAGTTCGTCTCATAAATATAAGATATCCCGTTAATTATATCGAATATATTATTAAATATATATACTCTTGATTAATATTTTTTTAAATACCAATTCAATTCTTGGTAATTGATAACAATACAAAATTTTCATATTTAAATAATAATCACACTTATTTCAATACTAACTTTTTGAATTATTAATTGACTTAATAGATTTGAAAATAGCATAATTAAAATATATGACATTCTCGATACTTTAATATGTATATTTATTATTCACTTCCTTATATACATTTAACTAGTTTAACATTAGCATATTACGAAGGATTTAAAAAAGAGTAATATTAATTAAAAATACTAAAAAAATAATATTGAAAATGGTTAACATTATTTGTTCTATTTCAAGAAAGATTATTTCTCACAATAAATATGTTTTTACACACAAATCAAAACATTATTTGTTTTAATTACAACAACTCTGGTTTTCATAATAAATAATTTTCAAAATTGTTTGTCATGAGTCACGAAATTAGTTGTAAAGTAAATCAAAATACCCTAAACTAACTTGACAAGAAAACACGTAGAACATTGACTTTCAAAAAATGTAAAACATACAACACCGCGTATCATTTATGAATATGTGATATAAAATTAAAATTTATAAGTCATTGATAATTCTATTGAAAAAACGTCGTACATCTAACTTGTAGTTTATGTAATATTATTTTATTGTTATTATTTTTTTTGCTACGTAAAACACTAATTTATTCGTGTGTGTGTGTGTGTGTATATATATATATATGTATATATATAAAGTGTGTATCAATTCATTATATTGGGATTAAATAAAAAATTTAGAATATATTTAATATTTATTTTCCTGGGCGTAATAATTTATTATTATTATTATTTTATATTTCTTATTTTCCTTTTTTTTGTGTTTGTAACAATAGTTTTTCATTTATATTTTTAATGTTATTTTCAATTCATTATATTAGAAATAGATAAAGAAATTTAAGTTTATATTTTGATCACATATAACTTATTTAGATTTTTATATTAGAAGTATAAAAGTAAGATATTAAATTAGGCAAAATATGTTAAATAAAATATTAAATTAGGTAACATGTAATAAAAGAAAAATATTGAATAGTCAAAATATAATATCAGAAAATATTATTAGGTGAATATAATAAAAGAAAATTACTATATTAGATAAATATTGGGCTCGAATGACATCGAAACACCAATTTTTTTTTTTTCAAAACTAACAAAGTGTGATAAATAGACATATAAATTTTTGCATTAATACATATCTAATGAAAGATGTACCTTGATATAATGGAAATTAGTATTAACATAGGGGAGGGAATACTTGGAAATATAAAATTAATAAATAATTATAATTATAGAAGTTGACCAGGTAATATAAAATTAATAAATAATTATAATTATAATAATAACTGCCCACCGCCATACGTCACTGCCGCAGCTAACTTTTCTGGTGACTGGACATCAGAAAAATATTTCGAATTTTTTTTATTCTAAACATAAAGTCAGAAAACTTTACGTAAGGAAATTTTTTTTACTTGATCTGTAAATATTTTTATATATTTTCTAATTATTACATATAATTTTTAATTTTTTTCCTAAAAAAAACTTGATATCAAAATATTGTTATGTATTTCTTACGTAATACAAAAAATAATAAAAATCTTACTGATTAAAAATATTATTATGTATATCTTACACATTGTAAATAACGAAAAGATCTTGTTGATTGGAAAGATTTGGGCAAAATAACAAAAATTGGGCAAGAAAAAATTTATTAAAAAAAAATTACTGATGATAGCAAAAATTTATAAATTTATGTTTGGAGATAATTTGGGCCAAAAATTAAAAAGATAAAAAAGAAATCGCCGGAAAAGTTTGTGGTGGCGGCGGCCTGTGGTGGTGGTGGGTAGTTATTGTTATTATTATATTATATTATATTATATTATATTATATTGTTATTATTATCATTACTAATAATACTACGTACTACTTATATTATTATTATTATTAAATAATTTAATATTATCCCATAAGTATCCATGTGGCGTCGATTGACTGATTTTAGTTAAAATTCTCAATTTAGAGTATCACGTATAATTCTTTGGTAACAATCTCAATTTTAGACGAAAATTGAATTGACAATGCGACAAATTTTTAAATGATGAACCAAATATAACACCCCTATTTAGTGGTCCATAGTAATGGATTATTTGTCCATTTTATCCATAGACTTCACTAACTTTGCTAAAGACGCGCCATTGACATGACTATAATTTTTTTAAAAATTATATTATTTGCAAGTAGGATTTAAGTATTTAACCAATTGTCATGAGATCCAAAAGTCAAACTTGTGTGTTTAGTTGAAATAAGCATACAGAGCAATTAGTATTTGTTTACATGCGTGTGTAATGCTACTTGCAACATCTATGAGGTCTATATACTTATTTTAACTAGTAAAACAAAGATATGTCACTTTCTGCCTATGTTAATTGATTGTTACTTTGTCTCTTGGGTTCTCAAAGCAAATAGGTCTTAAAAGTATTATTACTTCTGTTCCTTGGCTCATGAGCAGGTTTACTTACCACTGACTATACTATTTCCCATTTCCCTATTTGTATCTCAAAGATTTTTCAATTTTCGGAATATATGTGTGCCCAATGACCTATTCTATTTTATTGGACGTATAAGATAGTTCACTTGTTCACAATGAGTTTAATTTTATTGTTCTTCGCTATCAAGTAATCCTGATGCTCATCATTTGATTTTTGCATTTGGTCTGTTATAACTGACTGACGAGGACTGTATATTTCCCTTAGTTTTGAAACTTTTATTTCCGCGCAAAAATTTCCTCTAATTAAATTAGACTTATTCCAGATTAATGCTTTTTCTATTTTTGGCATTTGACTCATTCACATTTCTCTGACAGAAAATGTATACTAACTGTGTCATGTACTGTATGTACTTACTCACATAACATGTAAAATACCTTGTCAACCATCTCAAAATATAGTGATATTATATCGTGTTGTCTGATGCCACTGAAGATTATTGGCTAGTTCTAATTTCTTCTGAACTATAAATAGTAATGGCCAGGTCATTTTAAGAAATGATCAAGTCATAATTTTGTTTTCATTTTCATTTTCTGTAATACTATTTTACCGATCATCCAAAATGTTCTGTTTTCTATTTCATTTTATAGAACACTCATATGGTGATTATTAATGTGTTCTTAAATTTCTTGTTTTTCTGTAATCTCTCTTAATTTGAGTATTTGTAGGATGTTCTTTATCAATTCACCACTAATCTTATATTTAGGGAAGAAGATTCCGAAATTATCGAGATTCTTGTGAAGAAAGTCTTGAAGGAACTCAATAACACTCCTCTCGGAGTGGCAAAATATCCCGTCGGACTCGATACCCGCCTTCAAGTTTATTTGGGAAAACTAGACGTCAAAGCCAACGACGTCCGAATAATCGGATTCTACGGAATGGGCGGGATCGGCAAGACCACCCTCGCCAAGGCTCTTTTCAATAAACTCATCGTCCACTTCAGAAAACGGAGCTTCATCTCAAACGTCCGCGAAGAATCTCATAAGCCAAAAGGGTTAGAATCTCTCCAAGGAAAGCTCTTTGCTAATTTAAACTCGAGCAATCACGTCAAAACTATATCCGACACGAGAAAAGGAATATTATCTATTAAGGAAATCACTCACAACGAGCCGGTCCTCATTGTTCTGGACGACGTCGACAGCTCGAACCAATTAGACGTGTTGGCTGGAGGCAAAGACTGGTTTCACAACGGAAGTAGAATCATCATCACAAGCCGATTCAAAGAAAACTTTCCGAAATATGTCACTGATTACGAGGTCGACAAACTCACTGACGACGAGTCGGTTCGGTTATTCAGTTACAACGCGCTAGGACGAGAGCAACCGACTCAAGACTTCGCGGGGATCACCAAAAAAATCGTGTCTCTAACCGGCGGTTTGCCTTTGGCTATCGAAGTGTACGGGTCGTCCCTGTTCTATAAAAGGAGTAAGAAAGAGTGGGTTGATTCGTACGAGAAGCTTAAAAAGATCCGGCCAGGTAATTTGCAGGATATCTTGGAGATAAGTTTCGAGGCGCTGCATGAGGAGGAGAGGCGTGTGTTTCTGGACCTCGCATGTTTCTTTGTGAGTATTGAGATGAAGAGGGACGATGTGGTCGACGTATTAAAGGGTTGTGGTTTTAATGCTGAGACGATCATTTCGGAACTTACTGGAAAATCACTTGTGAAGGTCGTTGACGAGAATGTTCTGTGGATGCACGATCAGCTCCGAGACATGGGGAGAGAAATTGTTCGGCGGGAAGATTATGTGGACAGTGGTCAACGGAGTAGACTGTGGGACCGGGATGAGATATTGAATGTGTTGAAGAATGAAAAGGTAATCTGCAATATGAACAACATCCCCTAAACCGATAGGAATTGTTTTGTCACTAAATTATACAATTACCCCCAAAATATCAACAGAATAAAAAATATTGTTTTTTTCCAAATTATACCTACTAATTACCGACAATCATTTTACCCAAAACAATTTTACCTACAATTTACAAATTTTTTCACATTTACCGACAATTTTTCTACCTGAAGTCAATCAGACTTTTCTTTGTCACTTCTTATTTGTTTTCTCTAATTGTTGGTTAATAGCCTCGGGCCACATTTGTTTCATTAATAAAATATTTATGATCTTTCCAAGAATATTCACACAACTTCCTATTTCTAGCCATTGATATATATATATACAGAGAGAGAGAGAGTCAGAAATCTGACCATTGATATATTCACTTCATGACTAATAAATATCTCTTTTGATGATACTAGGGAACAAGAAAAATTGAGGGTATTATTCTTGACTTTTCAAAGAAGCATAATTCAGCTTTTGCAATATCAGATTCCATTAAACCACAACAGGCTTCATTTGGAATAGAGTACTTGAAGAACTTATTTTATGACAAATATATTGTCCAA
Source organism: Phtheirospermum japonicum (assembly GCA_014905375.1). Lineage (NCBI taxonomy): Eukaryota > Viridiplantae > Streptophyta > Magnoliopsida > Lamiales > Orobanchaceae > Phtheirospermum > Phtheirospermum japonicum. The sequence continues at coordinate 625,090 of BMAC01000248.1, read as the reverse complement.
GGCAAAGAAAGCTATGATGAGACACTGCTACTCACAAAAGCATTTAAACCTATGGTCAACTTGAGGCTTCTCCGAATCAATGATGCCAAGCTGGATGGGGATTTCAAGTTGTTGCCTGCTGAGTTGAAGTGGCTGCAGTGGAAAGGTTGCCCTTTGAAAACCCTTCCTCCTGAGTTTCAAGCCCAGCAGGACCTTGCTGTTCTTGATCTCTCTGAGAGTCAGATTTGTCAGCTATGGAGCCAGAGATGGTGGGGTTCTCATGGAGGAAAGGTAATATTTCGGGTTAATTAATTACAGAAGCTACCCCGGAAGTTTTGTCTAATTTAATAACCACACTTATCTTTTACAAAATTACAAATAACCCCTTGAAGTTTTTATTTACCTTATATATTTTTTGATAGGAGAGACCATCATAATTTTATTGAAAATAGCCTTTGATATTATTACAACAAATTACTATTTTACATCTAAATAATTATTCAATAAGTTTACGATAGAAAAATACAAAAATAAAAAAGTTCGTAAAAGTTGTTAAAAAATATAAAATAATTACTGTTAGAGGCGGTTTTGTTATGAAACGCCTTTTCGGGGAGAATATTCCACAGCCGGCTACCTAAGGTACCAAAAGTGCAGAAATGTGTACTATAGGCACTGGGTTTACTCAAAAAATACGATAGGTATCAAAAACGCAAAACGCGTATGCTACAAGTGAAAGTATGAATGTCCTAAAGACAATCAGATTTAAAGACATTATACTTGATCACAATTATTATATATATCGTAATATATATGGCATTGCATTTATTGAATTACTATTTTGATTGTTTGTGATTATTCATATAAATGTTCCCGTAGAGTTAATGTTGTCATTGATATAGTGAGATGTCATTGATAAAACATTACTCTTAAAATTGCCACGACTAACGATTATCAAGATTGGGATATTGATAATATAATATATGTGTCGTGTGGTCTGCATCACATTTTAGAGAATACAGTAAGTCTCACGACTGCGAATAATAGTTATTCGTGATGGACACATGGATACTTTGTAGAGTATTGGTAAACCCTACTAACAAGTTATTTATTGTATGTCTATAAACTTATCAGTGTATAAAGCGTGTGATAATCCTTGAACTTGAGGTCAATACGTAATTTATTTGTTGAGTGGTGTACTTTGACCATGACCAATGCTTGCACTCCTTTTGGGGTAAATACGGCTTGTGTTAGGTGCACCATGATGTAAATGAAGGTGGTAGTTGAGCCAAGAAAGAATTCATTCCTCGATTGGAATTTCGAGAGAGATCATTCATAATCTCTATATTAGGTCGACTAAAATCATTGGCCAATGCAAGAGACATATTCAATATAGTGATTGAGTATGATCTAGTTGTCGACTAATAAAGATGAGATAAATTGATTAAGCCATTGAGATAGACACTTGGATAAATCTTAAGCTTAATCGAGTGATTCGGAATGAAAGGAATTTCACCAAAGTTTTGTATAAAGGTTATAATTCGCTGAGTTCAAGTGAATATTCTTTGTATATTGGATTGATGTCATATATAAAGACCTATAGGGTCACACTATATGCGATTAGTTTTCCGATTTAAGAGTGTATCAAGAAAGTATTAAATATTCAATTTAAAATTGTAATATTTAATTGTTAATAATTATGATATTAATTTCTATTTGATAGAAATTATTAAACTAAATTAGATTTGAATTTAATTATCTATGTTATATTAATAAAGGTATTTGGGCCCAAATTGTTTTGGGCCCAAATTGTTTTGGGCCCATGTCTTGGATAGTCCAACCCTTTTATGATTAGGATTCTCTTATATAAATATAACATAGAGTCATAAGTTGAAAACAATGAAAAAATACAATGAAAATACGAGAGAGTTTTTAGAAAACACAAATCCTTGGAGTTGGATCTTGCATTCGGATTAATCGCGTGGATACCTTAGTGTTGAACTCGGACCTGAATTTTCTGTAAGGGTTTCATGCTTTTATCTCGTTTATTTATTATATAAATATATTCGTTCACAGGATGGATTTGTTGGATCCAAAATTTTAAAACTTCACAACGAGCATGGTGTTCGTCTCTACAAATTCCAACAACAAGTACTAAATAGTCATTATCCCTTCTTGAAATAAGTTTTAACTTGTGCCTAATTACACGGGGGACTTTTAAAATTACAAACATGCAAGGTAAATGCAAACCTCAAGGGTGTTTGTTACATTTTAAGTGGATATTTATAATTTTGAAAGATGACCTTTTTTAGTGATTAGGCTAAATCTCAGAGTAGTTTTTGTAATAAATCCAGCTTAGTTAATTAACAAGTGCTCGGATTGCCAGTGCTAAATAGAAAATGTTTTTTTCTTTTGTTGGATAGATGGGCAAGAAGCTACTAGTTGTGAATCTCTACGCTTGTCGTCTTCTCGAAGAGATTCCTGATCTATCCGGCCTCCTCTTAGAAAAACTGATACTCGAGCACTGCTCGTCTCTGGTCAAGATCCACAAATCTATCGGCGACCTAAGCAAACTCACTCATTTGAACCTCAAAGAGTGCACAAACCTCGTTGAATTCCCAAGTGATGTATCTGGACTCAAATGTCTAGAAAAACTCTTCCTTTCCGGCTGCAAAAAATTGAGAGACTTGCCGGAGGATATGAGTGGCTTGAAATCATTAAGGGAGCTTCTGCTTGATCGTACGGCTATAACCGAGCTACCAAAATCCATATTCTATCTGAAGAATCTTGAAGTGTTAAACTTGGATTACTGTGAAGCATTAACATTACTTCCTAATTCCATTGGAAGTCTGAAGTCACTTAGAAAGCTCTCTCTTAGAGGCTCCGCTGTACAAAAAATCCCGGAAAATATCGGACAATTGAAAAATCTTGAAAAATTGAATTTGGGTCATTGCAAGTCGCTCTCTTTGCTACCTCAATCGATTGGTGATCTTAAGTCGCTCACCGAACTCATCCTTGATTCCGCTGCTATTGAAGAATTGCCGGTGTCTATCGATTTGTTATGTAACTTGAAGTGCCTTTGGATGAGCCGCTGTGTCAATTTGAGCCATTTGCCCGATTCTATATGTAAATTGTCGTCTCTAGTCTCGCTCTCTTTAAGAAGCACGCCGGTTAAGGAAATCCCGGTCAAAATAGGTGATTTGAGTGCGCTTGAGTCGCTCGACGTTAGTAACTGTCAGTCAATCCAGTATTTACCGGACTCGATTGGAAACTTATCGAATTTAACTGAGTTGGCTTTGAATGATCTTACAATACAAGACTTACCCAACTCGTTAGGTTCGTTGGGGCAACTCACCGCTCTTAAACTCAACAACTGTAAGAATCTCCAGAGATTGCCCGCTTCTATTGGTAAACTAAAAAATTTGCGTTATTTATACACGGCTAAATCTGCTGTAACAGAATTACCTGTCGAAATCGGAACGTTGTCGAACTTGATAATATTAAAAATGAGAAAAGATGTTAATTCTGAACTAGACTGTGTTGAAAAAGCCGTTGTGCTTCCGGATTCGTTTTCCGGTCTCTTGATGTTGGAGAATCTTGACTTTCATGGTTGTCAAATATCCGGGAAAATTCCCGATGATTTAGGGAGGTTATTGTGTTTGAAGAGTCTCGATTTTAGTTACAATAGTTTTACGAGCCTGCCCTCGAGCCTGAGGGGGCTTTCTATGCTGAAAACATTGCTGCTGCCACATTGCGAGGAGCTAAAGGCTCTGCCTCCACTGCCAGACAGCTTGTTCAGGTTAAACGTTGCCAACTGTTTCGAACTCAAATTTATGCATGACGTGTCGAATTTGGTGAGTCTTCAGGAGCTGGAACTTACTAATTGTAGAAAGGTGGTTGATATTCCTGGCCTTGAAAACTTGAAGTCGTTGAGAAGGCTGTACACGGGTGGTTGCGAGGCGTGCTTATCATCGGTCCAAAAAAGACTTTCCAAGGTTCTTTCCCTTGCTCTGTGTGCGCGTTATTTGATATATGAGTCGACTGCCCCTGAAGTTTAGCCTGGTTTCATTAAAAAAACAAACAAAAAAACCAGTAATCTTTCGAAATTACAAATATAATGGGATAATCACGAAAACTATGCCTGAGGTTCGGGGTATTTAGTAAAAATTATATAAAAGTTTTACCCAAAAACACACACACACACAAACACTTGAGGGTGTAATTGTAATATTTTGATAAATGTGAGAGGGGGTTTGGAAATGTTTTTCTTTTTGGTTAGGGTGGATTTTGTAAGAACCCATCAGAGACAATATTCAAATAGTTGTTTCATCTTGTATTTAGGAGGCCTTAAGGCACATAAGCTATCTCTGCGTCCCCGGAAGTGAGATCCCAAATTGGTTCGTCCAAGAGGTGACCGAATTCTCATGGCCCAAAAACCAGGAACTTAAAGGCGTGATCATAGGAGTCGTCGTGTCTCTCAACCAGCAAGCGCAGGGCAAAGGATTTAGAGACATGGTCCCGGCCATAGTCGACATAGAAGTGAAGATCATCAGAAAAAGCAAGCCTATATTCACAACCACGCTCAACTTGCGTGGTGTCCCCAACACGGACCAACGTCAGCTCTACTTGTGCCGTTTTCATGACTACAACAATCTGTTGTTGGTGCTGGAACACGGCGATGCCCTGCGGTTGACCACGCGGGAAAAGCCCTACTTTCCTGGGATGACGCTTAAGAAGCATGGGATCCATCTCGTTTTCGAGAACGACGATGATTACGATGACTGTGACGAGGAGTTGCAGCAGTCGGTGTCTATGAGATTGTCTAACTTCTTTACGTCCTTGTGAGTGGGACGGTGGCACTTTCCTTGTATAGATAGTTTCCTTTTAAAGAACACCTTCTCTCTCCCCTCCTCTCTTGTTTTCATTCTCACTTTAAAATTGAGTTTGTAGTTATAGTTTTTTGGTGATCGAGTTCAATCGCAAAATCACGAAACAGGGCTGAACAAGCGTTCTTGTAAGTAAACCCTAAAACTTGGTATCTTTGCTGATTGATACTAAATTTGAAAGCAACTATCAGTTTGCAGATCTGGCTATTTCTGAAGCAAAAATCTTTGATTCAGCTTAGTAGGCGGGGGTTTACCTTGTCAATGATGAGTGTGAAGAAACAATAGGGAGAAGGAGAAGAAAAGAAAATTCATAATCAATAATGGATATACAAACTGCTGTCGAAAAATTGGAATAGAAAGATTTAAAGTAAGGATAAAAAAGCTGGCCCTCCCTTAAGTGTCTTGTCATCGAAGAATTCCATCTCAAACCAACCACACACGACGTACACGTGGGCCCGCTCCTCCTCCCACGCGGCCGAACCCTTCCGGACCATCCCATCGCACTTCAACTTGAACCGAAGTGGCTCCGGCTCTCAATAAGAGCACTCGGAACAAACGGAGCCGGAACAGACACTGTCGTCCTATTTATAATAACTTTGAACATAATATTATCCCCAATGTCGATAAAAAAATTGCCCGTCCTCGTGACCCACAACAACTCGAGCAAGTCTCCTGTGTGACGGCCACATGGATCATTTATCATGTGACGGAGCTCTACAACTATTCAGACTCGGATTTGATCCATCAAATTGGGTCGAATTAGGCAGATTTATTGGGTTTGGGGCTCCGTCACATGACAGAAGACCCGTGTGACCGTCACATTTGAGTCTTTGCCCAACAACTCGTGATCCATGAAAATTGAAAGCACCGAGCTTTCGTTATATATACTCTTGTCACTAGGGTTTAGTGATATTGAACATAGCTTCGCATTTTCCGGTTAATTGATCGCTCTCCGCATGGAAATCAGATATCGTCAACAATTTTAGGGAGAATTGATGTTGTAGTTTCTCGTCGAGGATCATTTGAGTCTGCAAAAGTGGGAAGAACGTGAGCACTATTAGCATTACGGTCATGGTGGCTAAGCCGGTGAGACAAATACGGTCCCAGTCGATGATCTGGCAGGCCATGTGGAGCTGGTTATGGAGGTCGTTGTAGAATTGTCGGAATTCGGAGACCGAGTCTGGGTTAGACCCGTTGGGTTGGGTCATGTTCCGTTTCTAATGTGGTTAGCCTGTTGTAGTCTGACCACCTGATTCGTCAGGGCGAACTGGTTTCGGCCATTGATGAAGAAAATTAATTGGCAAGAGAGATGAAAGGAAGGGTAACAATAAATGTATTTTATGGATTAAAGTTGAAAGTCTTACGTGGTGAACATATCAAACAAACCCATTATCAAGAACCGGATGGTTTATGATTATGTTTCATGCTTCATAAGAAAGATGATGATGATGGAGAATGTCATGTGAAAGGGATTTTTTTATTTTGACGAAATGTTTAATAAACCAAATATATTTTTACAATGGAAAAATCAAGAATGTGGTGTTCTATGATGAATCTTGGTTCTATGATTGTGTTGCGGAGAAATTGGATCACCCGTCTAAGTGTCTTTGAATGAAGACCATCCATTTTTGTCTTTTGTCTGTTTTTTTTTTCTTGTTAAAACTACTTTACAAACTTCTTATTTCAAATCTCTCTCTATTCGATACAGCATTATGATATAAGTATATTTTAGCGTAACACTGTGCACATTTATTGTTAATTCTTTGCATTGAAAAAAACTTCAAATGCAAATTATGTCAATTATAAATTGCACTAAACAAGATGTGTAACACAAATATAATAAAAAATTATTTGATTGATAACTTTTATAAAATCATATCTTATATAAGTTTTTCTGTCAGTAATTTCCGTCGATTTTTCCGTATTTTTTTGTAGTGTCCTTCTTTTGATTTACTTTTAATTTTCCACGTGTATTAGTTTTTATAAGTACATATTTTTTGCTAAAAATAATTATTATTCATGAGGTATTAATTTTAGAGTGATGGTGTATTAATTTCATTAGTTTTTTATGTAAGTTATTGATTTTATAAAATATTTTTCCTTGTATATGATATATTGATATTGTACTTCTACTGAAGCAGTGGTGAATACAGTTCAATTTACAAAAAATGTTGATGTAATATCTTGTTAATCGATGAAGCAACAAGGGACTGCATTTTTTTTTATTTATTAATCACCGGTCTCATTATAATGAAATATCTGATTATCTGGTAGGCTATACAAAGTTTTATGTGCATGAATCGACAATATTAGTGGCATCAATGCTTTATTTATAGTAGGTTGAGCTCTTCATATAAGTCTTTTTGTGCAGAGGTGTGAGTTTGTCGATATGGAAGAAACAATATATGAAGGTTTATTTTATATTATTAATGCCCTACTACTGTGGAGTAATTGTTTTTCTGTTATATTGCATTAGTCTTTCTGATGTAAGCTATTACCTCATCTTTTGCAAGTTATTGTAATTTTTAGTGTTAAGTACAACCGATTATGATGTAAAGTATGAGATATTAGTAAGGTATAAGTTTTGATGATGTGAAGTATTACTTTTGTTAATGTTATTTTCGTTGGCACGTTGTTGTTATTTTATTGTGTAGTAGTATTTGCATACAAAGTTATTAGTACTTTGTTGTTAAATGGCATTTGTTGTCAGGGATGGCAACGGGGGCGGGAGGGTGTGCCTACCCCGTCCCTGCTTGGAAAAGTCACCTCATTTTCATCTCACTCTTGCTTCAAACTAAGTGGGTATTTCCATCCCTACTCTCGTGGGTATATTAGTTGGCCCCGCCCCGCTCGCAATACTCAATCACCCGCCCCCGTTCCTATACCCGGTCCGTACCCGCTTACATTTTATTACTTAAAAAATTTAAAAAAAAATTACGGAGTTTGATTTTTAGGGCTATTTAAATATAAGAAAAGAAAATCACAAGAAAATTCAAATAGCATGACAAACATTTAGTCTATTATATTTAAAAATGGTTCAAAATATATAAAAAAGATTTGTATAATAATATATGCACATTTGAAACGGGTTTCAAATGGGGTTGGGTACCCGCAGGTATCCGGTGGGGGAAACATTGTCCTCATCCCCGTACCCGCCCCGCAAAACCCGCAATTCTATACCCGCCCCTATCCCTATTCTCGCTTAAAGCGAGTAATCTCCGGGCAGGCGAATTCACATGTTAATCGGATTTATTGTCATATCTGTGTATTATTATATGTTATTCCTATTTTGTTGAGGTAGTAGATTGTTTGTCAAAGTATTGATTTTTGTGAAAAAAATATATATATTAAAATATGGATAGTCATATACTTGTAAGACATACATTTATATTTTCGTGGATTTGTAAATACAATAGTATCATAAACATTATGGAACATATGATTTTGATACCATAATCAAATAGGAGTTATTGATCTTATCGATCATATAGGGATAATCTATTATTGTCAACAAGAAATGGATTTTGATCTACTGTATGTAAATTAGATTTACTGTCTTTTTATTTTATTACTAAAGTAAATAAAATTGTACGAGTGGAATTGTATGGAATTGTAAAAACAGATAATCCTCCATTTTGTTAATAGTATTAAATATTAATGATGAGGTGTCAAAAGGAGAGTGTTACGAGGTTAATGTGGACCAATAAAAATCCTTCAAAAATGATGTGTCGGCTTGTGGTTCATAGGGGGTCTATTTTGGGAGGAGGCCAAAATTTTGCCCAGGTATAAATAACAATTTTTTTTTTTTATTAATGTTTAAGCCCATCTTTTTTCACGGTCTTTGGGCAGTCCTTTATGGCGGTCAGCTTTTTTCTTCTTATTTTTCCTTCTTTTCTTTTCTTCTATGTATATCTACGTTTTTCTTCTTCGTTTTTTTCTTCTTATTTTTTCTTAAACAAAGGTACCCATCTTTCTTCTCAACGCGATAAACCCTACCATATTTTTTAATTTTTTGAGTGGCAATTGGGATTTATGGCCTCTTTCAGAGAGTTTTTTTTGTAGATCTCTAAATTTTAGCCTGTCAATTCGTAATTTATCTTTACATCTTTTTCTTTTAAAATTCTCTATAATTATTCAGATTTGTTTTGTTTAAGAACTGAATATTCGATTGGAGATAATTGGCCGAAACATGATAATTCCCGATCGATTTTTCTAGGGTAACTTCATAAAAAAAATCGATATTAAATTTTTGTGAAAATCAATCCTTAATTATTTTAATGATGTGTTTTTATATGGATTTATTTTTCTAGTTTTCCTGATCTGAACAATGGAGAAAATATTGTTCTCTATGAAAAATCTTTTTTAGAATACTTTCCGATTTTTTTATATTTTTTTTGGTGGCCTAGAATTTTCTGCCTCCTTGATCATATAGTTCCTACATGGCACAGAGTAAAAGTTACAAGCGATCCTATATATCTATATATATAGTCCCGTTCATTCTAACTAACCTTAACAACATTCTTAATTTCGGCTAATATTGTAAGTATCTTTTTAACCCCTCGCACGTAGGATAGGCCCTTAGCAAACGAATCAGCGATGTCATTCTGTCCGATATCAATCATGTAAAAAGCGTCTCTGCACCTATCAGGACCGATCAAACGATCCACACCTATATGGATCCAGACTGGGCGCTGCTCACCACCTATGCAAACAGGTAATTTCTTAATTGAATTTATTTTTCAATCAGTATCTTTGTTAAATTGTTGTTATTGCCTTTTCTGATGTCAGTATAGCTCTGGAGTTTTGTTTCAGGGATTTGATGTTACTTTTCTTGAAGGTGGTTATGAATTTGGCCCCAAACTAAGTCTCTTTTAATCAGCCTAAGCTTTGTTATAGTTTTTTGTTAATATATTAATTTCATTAACATTTCTTAATTAGTTTTGTCTAGATTCATAATTTAAGACATGTTGTATATTTTCCACATTCAAGATTAGTGTTTAAGTAATCTTGTTTATCCTTTAACTAATCGATCTTGGCGACATTGTCCAGCCTTTAGCATTCTTGATGAATAAAAACTCATTAGTATCACTGCTTCATATTTATGATGTGGTTAAAACTTCAGATGGACACCGCTATTGTGGTAATATTAGTTTTCTAATCTATATCAAACCTTGAGGTTACATTAGTTTATTGCTTTACTTTTTGCTATAATAATTTGATTTTTAATTTTTCTTAGATTCTAGGATTTCTACTGATCCGCAAACTTAAAGTGGAGTTTTTTTTTTTATATGTAATAGAATAGGTGAAAGGGGAGATAATAACAGCAAAGTGTCACTTATTCTTTTTTTCTATTTCTTTGTTTTAACTATGCATGGATCATGTAACAATAACAAAAGTATTTTTGCATTGATCATATAAGCTTTGAAAATCAAATTAATCACCTTTTCTATTTCTTTGTTTTGACTATTTCAGTCGTTGGCGTGGTCGTGCGTCATCGTGGTCGTCACGTCGCTCCTTGCCAGTGCCTTTGCCCACTACAAAAAACTCAGAATTTCCGAGGGATTTTTCCCTCGAAATTAAGAAAAAATTCCTCGATTTTGGTCAAACCGAGGGAAATTTCGAGGGAAAAATTCTCTCGAAAAAACCTTCCTCGAAAATCAGTTCCGAGGGAAATAAATCCCTCGAAATTACAAAATCGAGGGAATTTCGAGGGATTGTTTCCCTCGAAACCATTACCGGACAATCCCTCGGAAATCCGAGGGAAATCCGAGGGAGCACTTCCCTCGGAATACTTCAATTTCCGAGGGAATAAAATCCCTCGGAATTCCGAGGGATTTCCATTCCCTCGGAAATCCGAGGGATTACATTCCTTCGGATATTGAAAAAATCCGATAGAATATATTTCCCTCGAATTTTCGAGGGAGTCCCATTCCCTCGGATTTTTCAAAATTCCGATGGAACTTTCCCTCGGTATTTTTAATTTTTTAATTTTTTTTAATTAATTTTTAATTTTTTGTTTTAATTTTAATTCTAGTTTAATTATTAAAATTCCCAAAAAATTGAAAAAAGCAATTAAAGAAAAGTCAAATAAATAAATCAATTATAATAAAAAAAATATTTGAAAATTTATGAATTACATGCGTTCGATCGAAACAGTAACAAAGTTTATTTAGATAAATAAAAGTGTTCTATGGATGGGGAGGGGGAAACTGCTGCTGCTGCTGATAGGGAGCGGGGAACTGCTGCTGGAAACGAGCGTACATCTCAGCCATCTGGGCGTTCGTCCGCGCCTGAAATTCCTCCCGCTGTCGCCTTTCCTCGGCTGCCTGCTGCTGCAACGCCTCAAGCTGCGCCCTCTGAGCCTCGACCTGCGCCTCGAGCTCTCTGATCTGTCTTCTATCAGCCTGGGATGAGGAGGAGGTGGAAGAGTCGCCCTTCAGTAAACCCTTCGCAGCAGCCACTATCTTCCCATACGCGCCGGTGCCGTAAAGCCGCCCCTTATTCACACTGGCGACGCCGAGAAAAACCTGGTCCTGGTCAACCTCGTTACTCTCCTCCTGGGAAGACGCACGCTCCTGCTCCTGGGTCAGATGTCTCTCGTACTCCTCCTGAAATACAACTCGTTATTAAAATTTTACGTTAAAATCAAAGAATAAGTTAAAAATAAAAAAGAGACTAACGTTAATATTAGCAGATCTCGTGTCGATCCACGCGCCGTCTTTCTTCTGTGCGTACGTTTAAAAAGATCGTAGCACGTAGCCGGCGAACCCGTCTCCCGCTCCTGTATTCAAATAGAATTTTCAAATAATTAATATTAAAGTTAAACAAATAAATAATATATTATTATATTATAAATAGCCGTTACTTACTATATCCAAGGCAAAGTCGATGGTAGATCTAGCACCCCCCGTGTGCTTCGACATCCCAGTCTCCGGTCCAGCAGGCTCGCTCTTCCTATTCTTGCTGCACTGCTCGGATTTCTTCTTGTTCTCGGGCTTATCCCACTCAGTCTTCCAAACCCTAGTTGAAATGGATGATATATAAGATACGATATAATACATATGTTATAAATAAAAAATTCTAATTTAATAAAAAAAACACATAACAGAATCGTTTACCTATAGACCTCCTCGGTCAGGCACTCCGGCCGACCACCAGCATGGGAGGCAATATGCTGCCTATACTCGTTAATCTTCTTCGTGTAAAGGTCCCCGATCATCGGAAAAAATACCTTCCGTATTGTTGTCTCACTATACTCCGCCGGATCCCAATAACAAACCTCCTGCAAAATAAAACAATAATTACAATTCAATTGAAACATATGATTGTATTTTTACGGTAAATACTAATAAATTTGGATACAAAATAATAATTACCTTAAACATCTCCCACCAGAACGCCTCAATCTCCTTAGGGAGCGCCTTATAGCACCACCCGACGGGATGGAGATCCCTCTCAAAGATGATACGGAGGAGAGTGGACACCCTCCCGGATGTGCTGTGCAGCCTGTATTCAATTGTGTTTTTATTTTTTTCACTCGGTAAAGATTAATCATAATGATAATTATAATTTGAAAATCATTGATTTACTTACTTCGCTCCTACAATATAAACCTGAGTCATACCCCTCTGCGGTGCTACCAACTGTCATCGGGTCCGTGATGTACCCACGTCGGACGGGGTCTGTGATGAAGGTGTATGCGACGTCGGGGTCTGCGTCGGGGTCTGCGTCGCTGGATGATTAGTCCCGAGACCCATGTAATCAGTGTCGAAATTAGCTAAACGATGATCCAACCCCATATCCGGTCGACCTACGCTACCGGATCCTCGACGCAACGACATCTGATAAATTTATTAGATAATAATACAAGTATTTTACAAAATACCAGTATATATTAGACACCAAACGCATTAATAAACCCAAATTAAAAAAAGTAGTTATAAAAAAAGTGTGTTTTACAATAAGAATAAATTACATATATTTCAAGAAGAGCATTCAACGTATCCACCAAACATTAATGAAGATCGGATCAATGAAAAATTGGAAAATGAATTTGCCAATTGGTTCAAACATTATGTAAGACCGTTCGATACCGAGATGCATATCATACTAATTATTGGCTATCTATTTTATATACTATATTTCCAAAATTAATGGTTATAGGTTTCACACATTGGAGGCACGGATCTAACAAAGCAACATCGAGCAGT
>BMAC01000248.1:598526-611993 GCA_014905375.1 Phtheirospermum japonicum | reverse complement strand
ACTGCTCGATGTTGCTTTGTTAGATCCGTGCTCCAATGTGTGAAACCTATAACCATTAATTTTGGAAATATAGTATATAAAATAGATACCAATAATTAGTATGATATGCATCTCGGTATCGAACGGTCTTACATAATGTTTGAACCAATTGGCAAATTCATTTTCCAATTTTTCATTGATCCGATCTTCATTAATGTTTGGGTGGATACGTTGAATGCTCTTCGTGTAAATACTACATATAACGTTACACAATTCAGAGGAAAAGTATTAGTACATCTATATATATGTATAAATTGACATTATAAATTGGAATGAGTATTCATACCCAGTATATTCCTCGACCTCCACACAATTTAGCAACACGTAGATCCTTGTGGCGTTGTATTCTTTTTCGCTTAGAAATCTTTTTCCCTTTGCACCAAACGTCTCTCCACATTTTTTAAACACCGAGGGAATTTCATCACCGTCATCGACACAATTGCGAAAGTCGTCGTTTCTAAGCATATTTGTTCTTTTAGTTGAAACATGATCCTCGAAATAGTACGAACTAAGATTTGAAGCCTCATCGACCAGATATGCATTTGCTATCGACCCTTCGACACTCGCCTTATTTTTCACGCTGTTCTTTAGTTTGCGAAGATATCTCTCGAACGGGTACATCCATCTATACTGGACTGGGCCAGCAATTCTCGCTTCATACGCAAGATGAACGGGCAGATGCTCCATCGAGTAAAAAAAACTTGGAGGGAAGATCAGCTCCATTTGGCACAATATTAACGGAATGTCACGCTCAAGTCGACTCATATCTTCGGTGCGAATAACTGTTAATGTGAGATCTTTGAAAAACAAACTCAACTCGGTTATATATATATATATATATATATATATATATATATATAGTTTACTTTCCATTTTTATTTATTTCTTTACTTTCCATTTTTTTTTCCAATATTCATGTTAATCATATTCAGAAGTATATATTAAAACGTGAACAAAAGATAGAATCCTTGTGTTATCTCAGAAAATCAGAAATTCTTCACCAAGTCGATAAATGTGATGAATGCAAGCTGGTGTAATAAAAAGTAGAGATTGCTGGAGGTTATTTATTTTTTATTTTTATTTTAATTGTAATTTCACTTTTAATTTTAATTTTTATTCTTTCAATTTTCAGATTCATAGAGTTTATTGTACCAAATGTAGATTATTTTTTCCAGGTGCAGGATGATAATAAAATAATCCTAAAACACACACTGTGCTGCCACAGAAACCCTATTTCGGTCGTGGCTTGGAGTCCTAACGACACCATGCTGCTCACCTGTGGAAATGTGGAGGTCCTCAAACTCTGGGACGTCGAAACAAGCACATGCAAGCACATGTTCGACAACGATGGTTTCGTCGTCAGCTCTTGCGCTTGGTCTTCAGGCTTCGGGTGAAATACGAATGGACCTTATAAATAAAGTCCTTTTTTAACTTTGCACTACCGCCAACAAAGTTTGTGTGTCTGAAATGAAAGGTTTGTGGCTCATATAATTGATAAAACTATAATCCCCAAAAGTTTGTGGTTGATCCAGTTGAAAGGCATTCTTTATATGTTACATGAGTATATTCTCACCTAATAAGAAGGCTATTTTTTTTCTTTTGATGTTGAATATTATGTTTTTGATGTTACTGTTGGAATAGTTACAATAACCACTAAACTGGAAAAATTAAAATAAGAACAGAAAATATTATAAGTCGAGTCGAGATTGAATCTCTCTCCGCAAAACGAATTTGCCCCGGTAGTGCTTCGTCGGTTTTGGCAAATCGTTCCCAAAGATGAAACGACTACGTCTTTGGTTTTAACCGCACCGTTAGAAAACCAAAGCTCCGGCGAACAGGTCGAATTTTGGACTGAGCTATGAAATAAGAAAAATATATAAACTGATATGTATGCAGTATGTTCAGGTGCTCTGTTATTTCAGATGTTCATGCAAGTATGGAAAGTAAAACGAATGCAGGAGTCTCTCCCTTTTATAGGGTTCAAATCAGGGTTTACAGCTGCCAATTATGACGTTCTTAAATGCGTCATAAAGCCATTCAAACAGTCAGGTATAGCCAGCATGAACCTGGACTGGTTCAGCGTGCAAATACATTGCCCGTTTGAATTCAAATGTTTGGAACGTTTGACTGGTCAGGTGCCAGCCGTTACGAAACGGTCAGGAGTTGTATGTATTCTCAGGCGTTTGAGAAAGACCAGGGGTCAAATCGCACGTGGCTAAAAAGTAAGCCAGGGTTGAACCAGAACCCGAACCCCACACGGGACCAGCCAATTCAGACCAATTGCCCAAGACCCAAGTCCCAAGTCCCAGTCCAAGAGCCCGCGTGAGCTTCGTTTACACAAAGTCCACACAACCCACTGGGCTCACTTGATGTCCAATCATTAAAAGTTAAACACTTTTAAACTTCCTTCCACATTGGATAACTATCAATGCGGGATAAACGATAAGGTTTAAAAGCACCTATCCAACTTCCAAACACCATTTCTCACTCACCAATAAATGAAATTGAGAAATTCAAAAGGCTATAATTATCTACACGACACGTAGAACGAGCCTATATAATTCGTTAAAACGAATTATCGCTGTACCAATTAATTAGAATAAATCTAATTTACAATCTTTAATTAGAATAAATCTAATTATTAACAGTTACAACAACTATGCTAGCAAGCAAACTACCCAGGTAGGTATCAATGATGTTGCTGTGGCAGGTGGGATGGAAATTATATATAAGTTCTATGTAAATTGTGTTATTGTCTATGATTTTCGTCAATAATAGAAGTCATGTTGTGGATCCATCTTTAATCTTTCTTCACCAAGCACACACCAAATATATGCCTGAAAGCATTATATTTTTTCATTATTTTAAAAAAGCTTAATTTAGTTTATAATCATTATAATTTTCTAATCAAAAATAGTTGATTGACCCGAATTTATGCATTGTCACATAATTCATTTTAAGAGTTCGTTAGGATAGTTTAAGAGTTGTTTTCTTAAGTCATTTTCTTGAACATAAAGTCAGTTACTCTGCAAGATTATTTTTTTTTTTTTATAAATTGTATATAAATTCACAATTTTTCTATTTAGAATCGTGGAATATATTTATTATTACATTTGAGGGTTGCGAATGAAATGGATTCAGCGTAGGACCAGCATAAAAAAAACTGGTCCTAGGAGCTGTTGAGCTAATTACTATTAGATCAACTTAACCTAAATTGGATGGTTTAAGATTAAGATAATATATTAATAAGAGCATCATTTAACTTTTAACTTATTAATTTTGTATAAATAATATTATTAAGTTTTTTAGCTTCTAAACTTAAAAAAAGTGATTCTAAACTCTTTTAACTTATTTTGTTGGAATAATGAGACTTTTTAATCATGCTTATGCGGATGCTTAAGCTAAGTTCTCTTTTAGCTTATTAATTTTGTAGAAACAATATTATTAACTTTTTTAGCTTCTAAACTTAAAAAGAAAAAGTGATTCTAAACTCTTTTAGCTTATTTTGTTGAAATAATAAAACTTTTTTGTTGAAAAAAAGTGGTCCTAGGACTGCTGAGCTAATTACCATTAGATCAACTTAACCTAAATTGGATAGTTTAAAATTAAGATAATATATTAATAAGAGTATCATTTAACTTTTAACTTATTAATTTTGTTGGAATAATATTATTAACTTTTTTAGCTTCTAAACTTAAAAAAAAGTGATTCTTAACTCTTTTAGCTTATTTTTTTAGAATAATGAAATATTTTAATCATGCTTATGCGGCTGCTTAAGCTAAGTTCTCTTTTAGCTTATTAATTTTGTAGAAACAGTATTATTAACTTTTTTAGCTTCTAAGCTTAAAAAAAGTGATTCTAAACTCTTTTAGCTTATTTTGTTGGAATAATGAGACTTTTTAATCCTGCTTATGCGGATGCTTAAGCTAAGTTCTCTTTTAGCTTATTAATTTTGTAGAAACAATATTATTAACTTTTTTATCTTCTAAACTAAAAAAAAAAAAGTGATTCTAAACTCTTTTAACTTATTTTGTTGGAATAATGAAACTTTTTAATCTTGCTGATGCGGCTGCTTAAGCTAAGTTCTCTTTTAACTTATTAATTTTGTAGAAATAATATTATTAACTTTTTTAGCTTCTAAACTTAAAAAAAAGTGATTCTAAACTTTTTTAGCTTATTTTATTGAAATAATAAAACTTTTTTATCCTGCTTATGCGCCTACTTAAGCTAAGTTCTCTTTTAACTTATTAATTTTGTAGAAGCAATATTATTAACTTTTTTAGTTTTTAAACTTAAAAAAAGTGATTCTAAACTCTTTTAACTTATTTTGTTGGAATAATAAAACTTTTTTATCCTACTTATGCGGTTGCTTAAGCTAAGTTTTCTTTTAGCTTATTAATTTTGAAAAAATAATATTATTAACTTTTTTACCTTCTAAACTTAAAAATAGTTCTAAACTTTTAGATTATAAGTTTTTAAATCACAATTCATAAAATATAATTCATATAAGCTCTTGAAAAGAAAACTTCTTTAGCTCATATATTATGAGTTTAATTGGCATCAGCTAAATTAAGAGTTTAAGCTATGCATAGATTATATCTACCCTAAGAACCCTAAGATCTAAATGATCTTAATTGGCATCAGCTAAATTATGAGTTTAAGCTCATATAAGTATTAATTATCATCAACTAATTCATATAATTCATAGATTAAGAGTTTAAGATAAAATCTTTGTTTATATAATTCATATAAGCTCATAAAATATAAATAAATATTATATTTATATAATTTTCTTAACAATACCCGCGTAATCGCGGGTGTCTACACTAGTATAGAAATAAATGTCTAAAAAAATGCATAAATCAATGTCAAAAAGTTTTGTAAAAATATATTTTCCAAAAATATGGATTTTTTAATAGAATATAAACCGAGTCATTATACTGTGGATTTGGGTGCACCTTAAAGGATCACCCAATAATTTAATTTATCATCACATGTAATTGGTAACACTACAAAAAAATAGGTATTTTATCGAGTTGAAAACCTAGGGAAAAGTAGTTCTCAGAATTTACGAGGGCAATATCAAAGGCACATTTTACCGAGGGCATTAACGAGGGTCAGTACCTTCGATAAAACTTCCTTCTTTAAATCTATGGATATACGGAGCCATTATTACCGAAGGTTTTACGAGGGGGAATGTATCGAGTGGAAAAGCAAGAAAACAACTGCCAAAAAGGAATAAGCACATGCAAGTCGGACGGGAAGTGGTGTATACCTCTCGGAAAAATCGAGAGGAGTAAAATCCCCTCGATTCTTTTAATTAACAAAATTCAATATATATATATATATATATATAATTGCATAAAAATAAACCACATCATATCATTTTAAGCATGTGTGATGATTTTAACCCGGATTTTACTAGAAAATATCACCAAATATGTACGTATTTACACGTGTCGTGTAATTCGATCAACAGTAACCACGATAGAATCGATTGACTTGTTCCATTGAAAACGTAAAGTAATGAAGCGTCATAATATTTGTGATGGTACCAAGAGGTGTATTTCATTGTTTTAGAACACGAGAATTAATAATTGATTGGTAAGTACGCTTTTTCTAATTTTTTTTAGTTTTTTAAATTAGAAAAACTGAAGGGATATATTTCCCCTCTGGTTTTTTTCGAGGGGATTTTGCTCCCTCGGTTTTTTTAATTAAGAAGATTTAGAAATAAATAGAAAAATATAATTGTGTAAAAATAAACCATATCATATCATTTTAGGCACGTGGGATGATTTTAACTCAGGTTTTATTAGAAAATATCACCGATCATGTACGTGTTTACATGTGTTATGTAATTCGATCAACAGTATCGACGAAACGAGTGATCGACTTGTTTCATTGGAAACGTAAAGTAACGAAGCGTCGTTATTTTAGTGAAGGTACAAGAGGTGGGTTTCATTATTTTAGTAAATACACTTTTACTATTTTTTAATTAAAAAATTCGAGGGGAAATTTCCCCGAGGATTTTTTCTGAGAGGATTTTGCTCCCTTCGGGTTTTTTAATTAAAAAAATAAAAAACAAATGAAAAATATAATTGCGTAAATATAAATCATATCATATCATTTTAGGCACATGGGATTATTTTAACCCGGGTTTTAATATAGAAATATCACCGATATGTGTTTACATATATCGTGTAATTCGATCAACACTATCCACGATACGAGTAATCAACTCATTTTTACAAATGGGCCATGCCTAACCTCTTTATTTTGCATAACTTGACAAGTTACCATAGGTTGGGAAATTATTGATCGTGCAAAAATATCATGGCTCGTAATGTGAAATTTATTTGAGTATAAGCATCGAAGACTGTCACACGATTCCATAATTTTTTCAAATCTTCAATAAGAGGTGCCAAGTACACATCTATGTCATTCCCTGGTAGTTTAGGTCCGGATATCAACAAATACAGTATGACGTACTTGCGCTTCATGCATAGCCAATGCGGAAGATTATAAATTGCTAACAGAACCGGCCAAGTACTATGACGACTGCTCATATTTCCATGGGGGTTCATTCCATCCGTGCAGAGTCCAAGACGAAGATTTCTCTTCACTATCAATGTTTCTCCATTGCGGAGAATCGGCCGGATGTCTTAGTTTTCCATCTTTTTTCCTTCCTTCAGCATGCCACTGCAAATTCCTCGCTTCTTTGCATTTGAAAACATGCGTTTGAATCTAGGAATAATCGGGAGATAGTATAACACATTTGCTGTAGGTCCTTTTTTATTAAGCCCACCATCATCATTGCCTGTTTTTTTATAGCTCAATTTCTCGCATTTTGGGCACTCCCGCAAATCTTTGAATTCATTCCGATACAATATGCAATCATTTGAACATGCATGTATCCTCTCGATCTCCAGACTCAACGGGCACAATATTTTTTTCGCCTCATAGGTTGAAATGGGAAACTCGTTATCATCAGGAAATATATCTTTTAGAAGCTCTAGTAGCCCGTGAAACTCATATCACTCCATCCACTCTTTGCCTTTTGGTTATATAGATTGAGCATGAAAGATAACTTTGTAAATTTGGTACATTTAGGGTACAACGGTTTTCCAACATCAACAAACAATCTTTCAAACGAATCAGCATTATTCATATCACCTCCTATATCATGCAACATTTTAGCCGATCACTGTCTACATCCTCGTCGTTTTCTGTATTACTATCACTAGTTGCATACGTAGACAGAGCTGTCGAGTGAGTTGTATTATCAGTCGGAGGTAAAGTTTCACCATACCATATCCATCGTGAATAACCTTCTTTAAAACCACAATGTATCATATGGCTTTTCACTTGGTCTGCACTCCGAAATTGTCTCAGATTTCTGCAATCAACATGAGGACACACAATCATTTCCTAATCATACTTAGTATTATTCTCCACAACAAATTTCAAAAAACTTTCAACCCCTTGAATATATCCAAGTGTATTACGTCTACCATACATCCAAATTCAATCCATATATTAATACAAAATTCTTCAATCATATGTGTCTGCATCCCATGCTTTGCTAGCTTTGGAAAAAATTCTGGTACTTTGGTGTCACCGAACCTAATATCTACCTAATTTAGTATTTTCTTTTTATTCGTGTTTACCTAATTAATATTTTTCTATCATTATATTTTTTCTAATTTAATATTTTCCTTTTACTATATGTTACCTAATTCAATATTTTCTTTATCATATTTTGCTTAATTCAATATCTTACTTTTATTATACTAATACAAAAAATAAAGTTATATTTAATTAGAAAGAATCTATATAAATTGAACTAATTTTTATTTATAATAAAAGTTGAAATAAATTTATTTTTAGAATTTTAAATATATTATTTAAGAAAAAAATACGAGTTATATAAATTTATTACAAAATAGAAATAAATATAAAATATATAAATCTAATCTTAATATAATGCATTGAGAATAACATTAAAATTTTATATGAAAAACTGTTGTTACACTAAAATAAATAAAACAATAAAAAGAGAAGCAACAACAACAAAAACTAATAAAAAATTATTACACTTAGAAAAAATAAATGTTAAATATATTCTATATGTCCTTATATAATTCAAATAAAATGCATTGATAAACACATTATAAATCTATATGAACAAATTAATGTTTTACGAAGAAAAAAAGAAAAAGAAAAAAGGAAACAAATAATAATAATAATAATAATAATAATAATAATAATAATAATAATAATAATAATAATACACCTACTCAAAGTTAGATATACGATATTTTTTAATAGGATTATCAGTGTCTTATGAATTTTAATTTTTTATATCACATATTTACATAAGACGCGCGGGTGTTGTAAGTTTATACATTTTTACAAATTCGGTTTTATACGGATTTTATTTCAAGAATAGAGTATTTTGCTATGTCTTACAACTAATTTCGTGACCCCCGGGTAAAAATAATTAAAAATTATTTATTGTGAAAATCAGCTTTACTGTAATTAGATCAAATAATGCTCCAATTTATGTGTAAAATATATTTATTGAGAAGAATAATACTTTTGTAAATAGAAAAATAATGTTACGATTTGCTAGCATTTTCAATAATATTTTTAATAAGTGTTACTTATTTTCAAATCCCGCATAATATGAGGGTGTTAAATTAGTATATATATATATATATATATATATATATATATATATATATATATATATATATATATATATATATTATATCGATGTACAATTGAATTAAAAACTCAATAAATAAACTAACAAAGAAGCAAAAATTAATTTACCAGAAAACATGAAAATTAGAGTTTCTATAATGATGCATGTAACTTTGTTCAAATTTTGTTTCTTATTAATTACTGTTTTTTATTACTCTTGTTTTCTTGACATAATATATATATATATATATATATATATATATATATATATATATATATATATATATATATATATATATATATATATATATAAGCTAGATCGTATTATATTATAATTAACATTGGGATAACAAGTTCTTCTTCTTCTTCTTCTTCTTCTTCTTCTTCTTATTATTATTATTATTATTATTATTTTTATTATTATTAATTAGCACACAGTAGTTAATTAAAAATAGTAATTTTGTATTTGAAATAGCAAAAAAAAAAGTTACAAATGCCAAAAAAAAAATGCAGAATAAAAAATTCAAGCATCGGCAGTCTTCCTCCTCGTCCTTGCCTGAGCACGGTCCACATCGTCATCATAAAATTGTGCACCAAGCTTGGTGATGAGAACGGATTCGAGTTTGGAGATGGAAAGAACCACCTCGCCCCAACGAGCATTTATACTGCTCAAAATGTGGGTGAGTGCTTCTAACTGGCCGGCTAGCTTCCGCATGTCTGCGGAACGTTCTTCCTGCATTTGCTTCATCAACGCGACAAATTATTTTTCCTGAGCTTCCAATAACTTGCAAAGCGGTCCAGAAATCGAGTTGTCAGCCATTATTTGTGATGAAGTTAATTTATTTAGACAACAAAGGGGTATTGCACTTTACTTATTGTGATGAAGATTAATTTATAGCCAAACAAGGGTATTTATACAAGTCTATATTTCAAAAACCTCTTCGAATTCTCTGTGCCTTTTCAATTTCCAGGGTGTGTGAACACGAAATGTATACATGCGCCTCTTGGAATTCTCACGCCTTTTATATAATAAATACATACCTCGGTCAGATCAATTTGCAACGAGACGGCTGCACAAAGAGGCTGCACAAAGAGAGAAAAATAAGCTGCTAGGTTTTGTAGGAATTATTTTCGAAAATTCAATTGCAAAGATTTTGAATTTTTGTTAAATTTGGATAGAATATGGAATAGATTTTGAATTTTTGTTAAAGGCTATGTGAAGATTGATTCAGAAATTTAAGGTTTTGTTCACCAATTTTAAAATGCCCCGTGTTTCAGAGAAGACATCAATTCACATATACATCGGTTGTTGTGAGAGAGACCGATGCATGTAGTATGAAGATAAAAGTAAAGACATCGGTTCTGAAGAAAAACCGATGCTATAGTTTGGAAATTTTGTTCAACAAATTTTGTAATCCCTCGATTCATAGGCGCCCAAATTTTATTTACATAGGCATCGGTTCTAAATCAATAACCGTTGCTCATATTATGTTATATGCATCGGTTGTTTGACCAAACCGATGCCTATGTATTCTAATGAAATTTTTGGATTTTCTTATTATTATGAGCATCGTTTGTTTTTAATCAACCGATGCACATAATTTTTCCCGGACTATATATGCATCGGTTGTTTTAGAGAATCGATGCATATAACTTTTATTTATTACAAAAAAAAAAACCGCTCGACTACATGCATTGGTTTCTAGGTAACAAACGATGCCTATAATTTTTTTTAATTATAAAAAAAACTCGCGATATTAGGCATCGGTTGTTTAATACAACCGAGGACTATACCCTCTTCCCAATGGCGTTTTTTATAGTAGTGATTGGCATAAAATTTGCTACCCACATGGGTATGGGTATGGGGACGGGTATTTTTTTTAAAATGCTGGTATGGGGATTGGTATTTTAGTACCCTACCCATTGCCATCCCTACCAATGGCTGGAGTGGGCTCCAGCCCCTGCTTAATTTGTTTTTTCTTTCATTATTTTCAATTGATAGTTTAAGAAATAGAAAATTAGCTCATTTTGATTGAATTAGCCCATGTTAATTTTATTATAATCTAAATCTATTTAAATTATTTTAGCCCAAACTCATAAATTAAATCAATGATGGTTGGTAATTTAAAAAAACTTTTTACATTGAACGAGAGTTTGTTGACACTGATTCAATAATTAATGAATTTTATTTTCTGAAAATCTGCATGACACGTCTTCAATAGTTTATTTCTTATTTATATCGTTATGTAATATTTGAAATTAACATATATAGTATTTTTGAGAGGCACGAATTTTTTGCTTTAAAAAACAAGTTTTTCATACATTTTTGAGTTAAATTGTCTATTTTGTTGTTATTTTTTATGTCCGAGAAAGTACCTGCCATTTTTTAAAATTGCTAAGTAACACTGTCATGGCTAAATATATTTTTTCAAAAAATCGAATGGCTAATATCACACGTTAACATATTTTTATTTATTAAATATTAGTATTTTATTATAGTTTAGCTTTTAATTTCACACAAACACATGCACACACACATATATACATATAGACCAACCCAGGGTGAAAAAAGCTATGGCTACGCCCCTGTTTACAGTTATATCTTAAAGATGATCTCCATATTAGAAATAAAATTATTACAAATAAACTAATTTCTATCTACTGTCTTCGTTTCTACACAAACAACATAAAGTAGTCGCCATCTTCATTTTTTTTTTCATTCCAAGCTTGTCCAGAACAACTCAACTTTCAAATTTATGACTTCTGTTAATCATAAAAGAAGAGTTCTTCTCATGAGCTTCCACTAATGCATGAAAAACCTCCATTTTTATGTAACAACTTGAAGTTGTGATGTGGCTTTAGAACAAAATAGCCACCCCACCGTCACATATATACCTTTGATTTTCCTTAAAACTATGATTCCCGTTGACTCGATGAGTCCATGACCCTATAGAACCTTCACATAAAATTTGGTTGAAGTACCATGCAAGCTCCTCAACCTAAACCGTATGCCTACAGTCATCCTGAGACGACGACATTGTCACCCTTCAGAAGGTGAAGGTCATCTCCAATCTGCTGGTAGCAACACAAAAGCTTCTGGACTACATTCAATTATGAATGAGGTGAGTTAAACTATTGTGCATTTTGACAAATATGCCTTGATAGAATTATAGAAAACAAACTTTGTGCCTTGTTATTCCTTGATTTGGTGTGTATATATACAAGATTATACAAAAGGAAAGACTGCACGATAATTTTAAATTTTATTACAAAATAGTTATTTACCTCAATAAAAATATTTACATATATTCTAATAACTTATATGTCGACAACTGAAAAACCTTTATTTTTACAAATTAATATGAATACATTAATTTTTATTATTTTGATATTAACCTTATATCAACATTGGTGATTTGCATTTACAAATGAAGTCTTTTAAAATAAGTTTTTCGAGATTATATTATTCTCGTTCATATTTAAATTGAACTTAAAAAATCACAGGTTCATGACATACGTATTCACTATGATGTGTCTAGAGAATTTGTTGGATGTCAAGATCTAGAGACTCCTTACTCAAACCATCCTTAATGAATGTTATTTTCTTTTCTCAATTTTTAGACACGAACCCCACAGATTTGTATCGTGTGTCACAAGTCCATTGAACACATTTATAACATCCACTTAATCTTTTTACTCTACATTTGTTTAAAAAATTAATTCTACCCATACCTGGTATGTATTTAAATGAGTTTGAGAAATCATCAGATAGTCGAACTTGTACTTTGATTAACCATCGAATATCTTCTATGTGTTACAACTCATTAGCATCCTCAATCTTTCGAGTCGAGATTATAAATTCTTTTTAAAAAATCCATCGGAAGAGAATGGTAGTATTTGCGAAGATATAAGAACGTTGAATCCATTTAGGAATTTGAAGCTTCATTGAGGTGAATTTATGATTATTTCAATGGTTTATTTATAAAATAGTATGAAGCGTATGAGATACACCGTCGTGTTCAAATAGTACCATCAAGCGTACGATCTACACCGTCATGTTTGAACACTGTATTTGAATAATTATTTATAGAAATAACACGAAAGGATGATGTGATATGTCACTATATTATATTCGTGTTATATTAATTAATACATCATGCCGGACACAATTTTTTTTATAATAGATATAAGAATATTTCAGGTGCAAGTGTCCAATAATATCAATTTACATAACAAGATCATATCGATTTAACTAATGATAGAACTATTGAAATTGATATTTCAGTTGAATAACCAGAAAGATTCGTCAATGACTGTTCTCGATTAATGAAAAATTATTACTAGCAAATGTTGAGAATGAATCCTTAATAAATTTGGAATGTGTGTGTGGACTTACTCCCACTCCATGTGTGCTTCCAGCTATTATGAACCCACTAGATAGTCACATGAGTATATGACTCGTAACATGAAGTTTACGAGGTGATTTGCTCACAGTACGAGCACAGTTTCCAAATCAAATAATAAATCTAGTAATATATCCCAACAACTTGAATAGATTGGAATGATCAAATATTCACATACAAGTGAGATCAATTGATAAACTATTGAAAGTCCTCCAATTCGTTATCGATATCGAGAACAAAATGAAAATAATATTAATGCTAAGGTATGGGTAGAATTAAATGCTAAGGAGTGTGTATGTGTGTGCATATATATATATAT
>BMAC01000248.1:574898-594221 GCA_014905375.1 Phtheirospermum japonicum | reverse complement strand
TATATATATATATAAATTGTTCTTTTTTTGATTTTTTTGTTTATTTTTTCTTTATATTTTTTTAATAAACTTATATATAAAAATTATTTTAAAGATGAAATTAGCCAGTATAATCTTATTTTCCAAATTATACTATTTTTATATATTTTACTAATTCATGATAAAAGTTATGATTGATTATTATTTAATTAAAAAAATTAAAATTTAAAAAATCTAATCAATTAGTGTAATTTTATTTTTCATTAAACTACATTTTAAATTATGATATTTTATTATCAACATATTAAAAATAATTATTATATTATTTAATGAATGTATTTTTTTCTTTCTTTGTAATTTAATTTTTTTTTCCTCTGCACAAATAATTAAAATTCGTCGTTAATAAGTTTTTGTTCTAAGAACGAAACTCATTTATTTATAATACAAATAATAAAAATTTAACATCTAAATTTATTATTATGAGAGTAAAATAATAATATAACATGGTTAATAGAAGTGATTATTAATAAAAATCTATAACTCTTTTATATTTTTTATTTTTATCTAACATCTTATAAATTAATTTAAAAATTATTGAATATAAATTTGTCCCGCAATAAAGTGCGGGTCAAATTCTAGTGATTTGATATAAATGAGAACACAAAAGAATAAAATGGGAAGATAAATAATCTAGAAATATATGTAAGTGGAAATAATCAATAACCCGAAATATAATCCACGTAGATTTTTATTTCGGTTTCATTTCGTGCTCATTTGAGTTTCATTTCGCATTTCACCATTTCTTCTCTCAGTTCCTCAACACACAACATATATTACATCCACCTCTTCTTCTGCATCCACAAATAATAATTCATACATAAATGCTCCGAAAATATATTTACAATCATTTTTCAAATTTAGATTCTCCTAAAAATGGAAACGAATCTCGGAATTAGAAACTCATGAACAAAAAACCTACACAAATTTTTTCCTTTCTTCTGGAAAAATTTCCAAATCTAGATCTCAGGTGATCAGCGCGGCCAATCAATTTCGTATTTCCTCTATTCAAATTCTAGATCGGGGTGCTGAAGAATTCAAACAGCTGAAAGAGCTAGGGATTTATTTGTTTTCCATAGAAAAAATGCCGGGGCATGGGGATTTGGATAGGCAAATAGAGCAGTTGATGGAGTGCAAGCCGCTGTCGGAGTCGGAGGTGAAGATTTTGTGCGAACAAGCGCGGGCGATTTTGGTGGAGGAATGGAATGTGCAGCCGGTGAAATGCCCCGTTACTGTGTGCGGTGATATCCATGGACAGTTCTACGATCTGATCGAGCTTTTCCGTATAGGCGGCAATTGTCCGGATACCAATTACCTCTTCATGGGAGACTATGTTGGTGAGTTCCATTTTTCATGCCTGTTTTTTTTGTTTTTTTTCTTCTTTTTTTTTAATGTGAATTTATCCAGAATAGCTGTTTCCTGATCTGTATTTGTGTGGATGAATATGATTTGAATATACAGTATTTTTAAAAGTATTTTCGTTTGTGACTTGGATTAAATCGTGGATTTTTTTAATTTTCTTTTTGACTGAGGCTGATTTTTGGTGGTTAGGGAGGTAGTAATAGTATTAGAATAATGAAGAAGTGATTGGAATGTTAGATGTGTTTCATTGATTTGAAGACATTTGAATTGGCGAATAACATGCAATATTTTGATACATTATTTTAATTGTATATCCATCCCATTTTTTTATTTAGAGAATGATGGAAAATTGCCCATGGAAGCTGATTCCAAATTAAATTTTTTAGTTTGATTTTAACCCAAAGTAAAAAGGAAGCTAATTCATTAGCTTAATATTTAGTTTTTCTTCCTACTACATATTGGAGATTGGTCATTAAGCTCCCTGCAGTGCGGATGAGCTGGATACAGCTTGGAATTCGACAATAAGGATTTGCTTATGTCTTTATTTTGGTACTATTGGCCAAGCCATTGGGTGAGCAAGTGTCTCGAAACGGTTGGGGGTGGATTTGGTATGAATTTATTATATTATATTATTATTTTGGATGATGGCTGGCGTTGAAATGCTGAGTTGTCTCGATGCAGTTGTCGTTAAGGAAAAGACTCTAATGGTGGGTGGTTCATATGTAATTGGGGAAATTTAGCTCAAGCATACATTATCTATGAGACCTTCCTTTTCATCATATCATTTGTGGGTTTTGTTTATACATTTTTTTAATCCATTGTAATTGATTTTGCATTCCGTGTACTTGAGAACATATAATAAAAGACAAAGCAATAGTTTGTGCAATCACGTAAGGAAACAAGGCTTTGTAATTGAGCCTTGTGCTGTTTGGTGAGTAATAATGATGCATTTATCTGCTGTCATTATTAATTCAACTTATGTTAAATTTTGTATTAGATTCATTGCTTTAACAGTAAATTTAATGGAATACTAAGAATTTTTACTCCATGAAGTTGAGCATATAATTTTTTAGAGTACCCTAACATTACACTAACAAAGTATTCACTTAATGCAGACCGTGGGTACTACTCAGTGGAGACTGTCACACTTTTAGTGGCTCTGAAAGTTCGCTATAGAGATAGACTCACAATCCTTAGGGGGAACCATGAAAGCCGACAAATCACTCAAGTGTAAGACCTCTGCCTTCTCTGGTGTGGTGTGTTTGTGTTACATGTTCAAGGCCCACAAAAGGTACCGTGGAGCCTTTCCACATGGCATATTAAATTCGGATGCACAATTTCATCTTTTTCATTGGTATTCACAATGTTGGTAGCGGTTGACAAATATGGTACTCAATTATAAAGACACCAAAGAATATAACTTTGCTCGCAATAATTTTAGAAACTTTAGCACATTCCAGAAAACTTCAGAAATGGCAGCAATTATGTATGAAATTTAGTTAATTTCAGCTATAATATCATATAACAAGATGAAAGAAATCCGCTGTTAGCAATTTCTCAAAACAAAGAGAAGAAAGAAAAAATTTAAAAGGGAAAAAACGATGAGATGACATAAAATGTGTGTTGGGACTAATCTATATTGTGAGAAAGGCAAAAAGAAAAAAGAAGAGAAAAATAATTAAGAAATAAAAGAAATAGAAAAGAAGAGAAAACAGACCCTGAAAAAAACGGTTGAAACGTGGAGGAAGAATAATGTACACTAATGGTTTTCATGTTTGAAACTTTGCCTTTTATTTTTATTGTCTCACTCCAATAAGGTTTGAATCCTATGAAAATGTGCTGAGGAAAAATAAGAAAATTAATAATAGAAGAAACACGTAACACAGTGTATGCGTCTTTTCTAGGAAAATGCGCCACTTGCCTCATGCGCCATGGTGTGACATTAGCAACTGTGGTACTATTAAATTGTTGTGCATCAGCATTCTAATCAAGTGAGACATGAATGTTCTGGGAATCAATATTTGGTACATATATCACATATTACTAATAACACTTTTTGGTGTGTAGAAAAGATTTTTTAACAATCTGTAGAGGAAAAAGTTTCTAAGTGTGCATTTCTAATGTTCCATTGAATTCGTATTCTTTGCACAGATCCTAATGTTATGTATTTATGCATGGTGTAAAAGCATAATGAATTTCGACTTAACATTGGCATATTATATTGTTGATAAATGTCTGTAAATTTAAGTACACCAGATTGAGCTCAATAGAATTACAGGTAAATTCATGTGGAAAAAGTCTGCTTAATGATTACACTTCTTGATTGAGTTATTAATTTCTTTTCCCATTTATTTGACAAATAAAGAAAAGCATGTGATTTGACAACTTTAATAGCAGATCGCCAACCTTCTTCTTGATGGGCTTAATGAGTACTTTCCTCTGTTGTAGAAATATAATGATATCTGAGAACACATAATATATAATGAAACAATAAAGGTTTAATTGAGATTAGGTAAATTTAATGAACACATAATATTCATGTGTATATTCAATGTAAACCCCTTTCCACTTTGAACGCCAATATTAAGACCAATTTTAGTTTATCAAAGACTTGTGATCAATGCATTTTTTTGGTGAAAAAATTGGGAAACATATGATGTTACAGAAACTGCAGTCAATTAAATAATGAAAAATGTTACCAAAAGGTAGTAAGTGATATTTGTAACAGAGGGCTTACTCGTTGGGTGTGTGACTTACATTTTACTGAACGCATCAAATGCTTCCTAACATTCCGTTCTCCATTAACATCCCACTATGGCTAGAACCGGTGACTCAGTTGGCAATGTTGTTTTTGGTAAAACTGCAAACTAACTTCACTTGTAAAAAAATATTAAAGTTATCTGTAGTAGTACTTCACTCAGATAATGAAATTGCTGAATGATTTAGATTGCCTGTGAGAAAATTGTATATATGTTCTTTGCTATCCAAATCATATTTTTCAGATTTCTCTTGTTTCAAATACTATACTCATTTAAGTTTTATTGCCTTTAAAAGATTATTTACGGAGTTCTTTCCAATCCAGGTACGGGTTTTATGATGAATGCTTAAGGAAGTATGGCAATGCTAATGTTTGGAAGTTTTTCACTGATCTTTTTGATTATTTGCCCTTAACAGCACTTATAGAGAGCCAGGTGCAGATGATAAAGAAACATACCCTCTTATTTTTAATATAGCATCTTTACTATCTCTAACGCCTTACATTGCATTCCTGCAGGTCTTCTGTTTGCATGGGGGTCTTTCACCCTCACTCGATACCTTAGACAATATCCGAGCTTTAGATCGTACACAGGAGGTATTAATAAATATTTTGTTCAAGTCGAATATGCTATTATTATTATTATTGGTATTATTATTATTATTATTATTTATTATTACTACTACTATTATATATATATATATAATTTTTTTTAACACATCATGTTATCCTGTCCTGAAGGTTCCGCATGAAGGGCCAATGTGT
The DNA here is from genome assembly GCA_014905375.1 of Phtheirospermum japonicum. NCBI lineage: Eukaryota > Viridiplantae > Streptophyta > Magnoliopsida > Lamiales > Orobanchaceae > Phtheirospermum > Phtheirospermum japonicum. The sequence goes on along the minus strand of BMAC01000248.1, from coordinate 589,303 downwards.
GATCTCTTGTGGTCTGACCCGGATGATCGTTGCGGTTGGGGCATATCGCCTCGTGGCGCTGGCTACACCTTTGGACAGGATATAGCTGCTCAGTTCAACCACACCAATGGCCTCACTCTAATTTCAAGAGCACATCAACTTGTCATGGAGGGTTACAACTGGTGTCAGGTTTGTCCATATTCTTAAAAATTTAAGGGTATAACTACAGAAGCTACCCTTGACTATATCCAAACCACTATATATATATATATATATATATCAAGTGTTGTTTGTAATTAAAAGATAATTAAAAAAAAAAGATTAAACCACAAGGGTAGTATTTGTAGTTATCTTAAATTTGAGTGCGCTAATTGTCCACCCTGAACATTACTTATTTTTTTGCTTCCATCTGGTTTTTGAAGGAAAAGAACGTGGTTACTGTTTTTAGTGCTCCGAACTACTGTTACCGCTGTGGGAACATGGCTGCAATCCTCGAAATTGGCGAAAACATGGAGCAGAATTTCCTACAGTTTGACCCGGCTCCTCGCCAGATTGAACCCGACACAACTCGCAAGACTCCGGATTATTTTTTGTGAAGACTCAGAAACTCGGGCAGCTGTTGGTATGCTTGCGGTTATGTGTACTGTAGATGTGTCTTAAGAGAAGAGAGTAATTGTTATTTGAGGATATATTATTGTCGAAAATCATTCTTTTTTGTTTGGAGTTTGCTCTACTACTCGAGACTTTGGTTATGTGCTCAAGATAATTTGTCGGAGAGTTTAACGCAGGCATAATGATGGGGTGGGAGGTGGTATTTTGTCTTTTGTATAAAGAAGAAAGCAAATGGTGCCTTGATGGTATATTAATGTTTTGTAATTTACAAGGTTGATTGTTCTCGACTCGTAGGAAGCAGTTTTTGTAGTTTAACGTTAGTTTTTCGCCATTTTAACTGATGAGTTGGCCCGGCGTAGGACTAGAAAATTAATTCGTTCGATTGGAATTTTTTTTTCCTTGGCTTGTGAACTTTTTAAATTTTGAGATTTTTCAGAAAGGAGGCACTGTTCGCATGGTGAATGAGAAGTTTCGGGTTTTTTTTAGTGACTTGAGTGCTATATATAGGTGAGGAAAATAAAAATAAAAATAAAAATTGGAGTGATAATTGCAACTTGAAATGCGTAAGGTGTTCGATTTTGTTTACTAAGTTCCTAAATATTTTAATGTCTGTTTTTTTCTCTTCCCCTCAAACTAAATGTTATATTTGTGAAAACTTGCAAGGACAAGGATAATCTCTTATTAAACACTAGTAAAACCCTAATTACATAATATACATTTGGCATTTCTAGTCACATATATGTATCTATGTTGCATTTGGGTGATCGGGGGAAACCTTTCAAACTGACTCTAAATTAGAAGGATTTCCAAATTCTCCAAAAATGACTTCAAAATTAGGTAAGAATGCAAGCCTAGGAAAATTGAATTTACAGAAATATATTTTTGGGTAGGGTAAAAATATATAATTACCCAAACAAAAAAAAATACGAAGAAATACAATCAACCAACGAAATGTGCAACCGTAAAAACATCAAACAACCCACAAAGCAAATTTCAAGCTACTTCAAATGATAAGCCTCCCCATCATATACAAAAGCCATTCAAGAAAATCATCCATTCCCTACATAATCATCTATGATGAGAAATGAATATGTTTGAGCCCCAGCATTCTACATTACGAAGCCAAAGATATGTTTTTTCAGAATCTACATAAATACTTGATTACAAAGCTGAAAGAACAATGAGGAAAACTATTGATTTTAGCCATAACTTGTACAACACTCTTAAGATTTATAAAAAAAGGAAAAAAAAAACAGAAGGAAGAGAAAAAAATAAAATTCTTTTTGTAATCATAGTGTGTAAATTCAGAACCTAGTTGGAAGCCTAACTGGTGCGCCACCAGCTGTAGCACTACTTCGTTTTCGTCTGAAGTATATAAATGAACCACTACCCATTAGCAATCCCAACATAAGTGCCTGCACATAGCAAAATAAAAATTACAAGCCAGATACATAAGCATGAACTCAATGAATCAAAATCGAATTTAGAAGTAACACAACACCATACTGATTTATGCAATGTGAATAATTATCAGTCAAAAGACAAAATGACAAGGCCCCAAAAGGTAGCCCTTTCTCCATCATCTTGAATATGAACACAATAACATTAATGCTGGCATCAAATGCAAGTTGCTTATACAATGTTCACCATATTATACAGGCGTCGAATAAAAGACTAAAAAAGAATGGCATGCATATAAAAACTCAACTCCAAGTAAATAAAGCATCTTATTATTAAACACCAAAAAAAAAAAAAAGATTAAGTAATTTCTTCGCCACATTCTCGTTCCACATTTTAAAAGTCATTCTCAGTATTACAGATATTTAAACATATACAATTATTTAACTTCAGCTTTGTTTAATGTTATCGAAATAAATAAGTGAACCTTTTGCTAGTTCGAAAAAAAAAATACTGAGGCATGAAACGGTATGAACTTACCTCAAAACCTAGCACCGACATTTTTTCTTCATTTACAGCAGGTATACAGCTTCTGTAAGTGACATAAGCACCCGATCCACCTTTTGATTTAGATGAATCACTGAATAATCTTCTTTGACTTCTCGAAGAAATAGTCAAATCCTCATCAAACTGATTAACACCAATATCCCTATGCTCGAGCATAGACCTTGTTTTCCGTGCTTCCAATTTTTTTGCATCCTTTGAAACAGATCCAGAGGAAGCACATTTCAAACGAATCCGATATCCAGTTTCACCGCATCGATATTTTTCGTCACTCTAAGACACACCATCAAATTATATGTGTAAGAATTTTACTAGTTAACTCTTGAGAATCAAAGATATAAACAATGCATAGCTTAATCAATTCTTCATCTAACTACAATCAGATAGCTAGTATTATTAAGCATCATAAATTGATCGGACCTGAAAAGCGATGACAAATACAAGAATCATAACAACAAACTACTGAAATTGAAAAATCATGAATTTATGGTCAAACAGTATGTTCCGTCGAAAGATATTCAACCCTTGATGATAATTGATATTTAGCTCGCAAGGGAAAAGCACCAGGGAATTGATATGATTGTCGATTCACAAAATAAAAAAATAAAATAAAATAAAATAAAAAAGGAGCACCTTTTCAGAGCGAGAGCATGGTATGCAAGGGCCCGAAGGAGAGCAATCAAAGGTGACATTTCCTCCATCTGGCGTCTCCATAAAACCCATTAGGGTTCTTCCTTTTATGACATTTATTTCTCTGTAATTTCGACGATCATTAATTTACAAAAAATACCAAATCTCAGGAACAAAATTAGATACAAATACAAATTTTGCTGAAAATTAAAAGAAGAACAAAAAAGGGGGGTTTGACTTACGAATCGTGAGCGAGCGAAAGATGCGTGGAGGAAAATATGAATAGAACGAAAAGGGAAGGTAGAATCAATGGCGGTTTGTTGGAGTAAAGCATTTTCGCCACTGTTTTTCTTCTTCCCAAATCTTGGGGTTAATGGAAATTCGTAGATCTCTCTTTCGAACTATGAATTATTATATATGAGACCCAAGTGATTTCGTTTATTCCATTTCAGCCCCTATGCTATGATGTTTGATCCGTGTGTGATCTTCTAAACATGAATATTTTCAGGAAAAGGAAACAAACATTATTCCAAATAAATTATCTTTTGGAGGTCGTGGAAAACAAAATTGAATAGTACAAGTACAACCCTTTTCTTTTTTTTCTTCCCATCGTCATTAATGCTATTTAGTTCAAATTAAAGTTAAAAGTCCAAAATACCCTCATTATCAACATATTTTATCAAGTAGCAATTGGAGTTAGAAACGAATAATCATGGACTTTTTAAAATTTTCCAATGAAGTGATTAATGAAGTTTGAGTGTCGCAAATTTAAGTGAATGACTGTAATACTTCTATAAATATCAAAGATTCGTAATATGTTCTTTTTTTTATTTATTTTTTCCTATGAAGGGAGAAAATGTGAGAAGGAATCAAATCTCAAGGTTTCTATTTATTTATATATTATTTATTTTATCCCTAGATCCCCTTTCAGCATGTACATTCATCTTTGTTGCTGATAAAATACTCGAAAAAAGTCAAGCCCTTCATCGCCGGACAAAATCAATGCAGAGGCTATGAAAGCTTGTAATAAAAGGTTTCACGAAAAAGTGCTCGGCCACTTATTCGTTGGCCGTGTTCACTGGTATCGCCTCCACCAGCCCTTCCTCTCAAGATTTCAAATTTATTTAATTTTATGTGAATTTGTTAAGTTGTACTAAAAATGAAGTTAGAATTTGTAGTTGTTTAGCGTCTCAAGTAACGGGTAACCACAAAACGCTACCCTTTAACCACCTTTGACTTGTTAGATAGATTCAAACTTAAGTAAACATTTGTAATTCTACAAGATAACTGGGTTTTTTTAGTAATTAAGCTAGACCTGGGGGTATTGTTGAAGGGTTCAGGTTTTGTCATCACTCAGAACCTTCTGTTTCAACTTGGTTGGTGTTTTATTATGTATTGTACATCAAAGATGTGTGTGTATGATTCATAATGAGATGTATGTCTCATATATAATTCATCTTTTATACCCCAGAATGCTAATTAGGTAGAGCAATCATCAGTTCTTTGAGGGGGAAAAAGGGAGAAAATAATCCCTAATTGCAGTCTGCTCAAGCAACATATTTTAAATTGCAGAATGATAAAGACTATTGACCCATAAAGAAATAATGTAATTACCACATGGCTTAGAGAATGACAAAAATACAAAGACCATGCATACGAAGCCTTATATAAATTATCCCCACATGAAACCCAATAAGTATTTTAACTACAGACAAGGACCAAGCAGAAATCCCAACAATTGAAAATGACAACCTTTTTTTCCCTCTCCCTGTACAATATAATATCATCAACTATCAACCAATAAATTATTTAATCCAAGCTAACAAATCCAACTTTTTACATCCTCCATATTTTTTTTCATATAATTTTCAAAATAACAACAGATACTTAAAGGAACACACCATATTCTTACACTTTACAGCACATAAAATCACTATATAAACACTACCGATAATAAGTCCCAATCAAGCAACACTAATGATGCTATCCCCACCACTCCCACTAAAGCCAGAAGGCATCGCTTGAAAAGTCGACGTGTGTCGTGCAGGAGATGATTGCTGATTGGACGGCTGTGATGATTCCTGATTTGATGTCGATTGCGATGATGATATCGACAGGTCAAGCGACAAAGACGGAGGGTTGAGTGTGGTTGTAGTCTTGTTTAGGTTCAAATTAGCCATTTTGGAAGATGGGGGAGGGACTGGTAAAATAGGAATGGGCCTGATGGGCTTGGGTGAGTTGTTGAGCTGATTGACATGTCCAAGCGTCAGATTATCAATGGGATTGAGACTATCACTCGTGACTAGAGGTGTGATAACCACCGGATAAGTTAAATTGCTAGGGTTTTGTTGTTGTACTTGTATTATTGGAAGTTGAGTTAAGGTTTCTTGATTCATATGGTCTTCAATAGCAGATCCAACCTATTAAAAACAAAACAAGATGACAGAAAGTCAGAAATTAGGGATAATTAGAAATACTACCCCTGCGATTTGTCTTAAATACCAAAAAGTCCAATTATCTTCCAAGAATTACAAATACCCGTATTTTTTTTAATTAGATTAACCTCAAGGGTATTTGGGTAATTGCCCCTACAATTTATTAAAAAACAAAACTAAGACTAAAGACAGGAATGAAAGACAATAATAATCAATTGACAATGACTTCAAATTATTAGCTTAAGGTAGTGGACAACTAAATTTTAATTGTTGCCAAGTGCAATGAACCTAGCTAAAACTTTCATGACATCTATTCCTAATCTCAAAAAAATTTTTTGAATAGAATGGAATGGACCCAACACTTATAATATGAACTTAACATTATCATGAGGAAACTTAATATATTATGCTATAAGGGAAAGAAAAAAAAACCGTGATGAATGGCATCTAACAGACACTCAAAATTCAAGTAATTTATTATAAAATCAAAAATAAAAATAAAATATTTTTTCAATGAGATTACCGCATCTGTAGTAATGTCGAAAAGACTGGATCTCCGGCGGCGCCTGTTATGGTTGGTACGTCGGAGAAAGTACTTTTGAGCATGGCTTGCAACTTGAGTAGGTGTTCTTGTTTTCACATAGTTTCTTGAAATTCCTCTCCAGTCCCCTTTCCCAACTTTTTGCAGCCCCAACAAAAATAGCCTGTGTTCTTCTTCACTCCATGGGACCCCTATTTTATCACGTTCACAAAATTCATCTAAATTTTGGCAATTTTTAATATTCACAATTAATTTAATACCAGGATTGAAAACTTGATCAAAGTAAAACCAAATGTTTTTATTTCCCCCAATTTCCATTCACCGTGAAGTAAATTACTGATTCGATCGGGTTGAGATGAGATCGTCTCGAGATTGATTGTTAAAAATTCGTTAGTACTCAATTTATCAGCATAAAAAACAATTTAAAGCTCATTCGAGCTCAATACGTAATCAAACAAAATAAAAAAACCCAAACATCTTTGAACAATTGATCCACTCAATTCATGTACACCTTTAGTTGGAATGCTATTTTTTGCTGGAAAGAAATTACTGCAAAAGCAAGCGTAATACCTCTTTTCCGCTCGCGTCCTCTGCCGGAGGGATGAACGACGTCGTCGGAAGCATAGCCGGCGGCGACGTCATTGGTGGAGTCCTGCGGCTGCTGATCAAATTGAGCCAAATTATTCATACTCGCACACTTCCTAAACGGTCCTTCCATCATAACTCTCACACCAAACAGCATGAATCCTTGACCGCCGCAGTCACCGGCGGCGGCGCTTATCTCCGAGCACGTCCGCGAGCTCTGCCCATCGTCCGAGCACTTGCTATCCATCGCCGCCGCCACAGATGAATAAAAGGTTAAGATCGCCTGGGTTCGAGAAATTGGGGCTCAGGCATGTACGATTGGGGAGAAAAATGAGAGGTGGAGATGGAATTTCCTCTTTGAAATGGAGAAAGTTTATCCAATGCGTGTGTTTTGGCCCATTTTCACAGGTTATAAGCTTACGTAGCAATGAGGGTCTATGTTTGTTTATTGTCCAATCAGGTTTTTTGGGTTAAGCAGGGCGATATTCGGGTGCTTTATGGTGCACCAATTTTCTCAAACATTTTTTCTATTTTTACAAATTACTATTTTGTAAATGCTCATTACTTTCAGGAATTTTATGGTGCCATTCATGAACCACTAGCTTGTGTCAGATGCTATATGATGATATGGTACAAGTTGATTGGTTAAATTGATCATACCTGTTAATAAGAGCATATTCAATATTTTTTAGGTTTATTGTATATGTATCAAAATATATCACATATCTGTTCTTATATAGCATGTGGTCACAAATTATATTAATTATTATTTCTTCTTCCAATGCAAGTAGTATTTCTCTCAAGAATTAAATGAGAAAATATAATAATTATTTTTATTTATTTTTTAATTTTAAAAAATAAATTTGTTGAGTTGACAGATCACAAGTGAGTCCTAAAATTAAAATTAGATCATTCTTGTGACCATGTCTTACTTTTATAGTGACACGAAAATTAGATCATTCTTGTGACCATGTCTTACTTTTATAGTGACACGTCATAGATACTAGTACTGTGATTTTTGAATGGGATGGTGTTTTTACTTACATCTTAATTTTTAACCTAGGTATTACAATTCAATTTTGGCCCATTAAAATATTAGAATTGCTCTAAATTGACTCTAAATTAGAAAATTAGAGGTCTTGAAAAGAACATAGAAGTTTGACCTTCTTTTAGAGAATTTGACTTAGATTGAAATTTTGTTTGATAAATAAATGTTACAGTTAATTTGTTTAGCTCAAAATATTAATTTTGAAAAGGTATGATCTAAGTATAAGGATGATAATGGGTAAGGTATGGATATGGTACTAAAATACCCATTTTATATTTGCGTTTTAAAAAATACTTGTCCACATCCCCTAATGTGTGTGGGTAGTAAATTTATGACTATCTCCATATCCTATGGGTACTTTAGTACCTATACCCGTACCTATTACCTGTATGTTAACAATATACAAAAAGTTGAATTAAAAAAATATTGATTAAAACTTAAATCATAATTTAATAAAATATAAATTAATAATAATTGACGTTATATAAACAGCCACAAACATGGCAATATTATGAATCATTTAAAAAAAATTAAATATAATTCAACACCACACCACTAATCATGAGATTTTAAATGTACATCGAAGAATTTTTTGGAAATCCTACAAGATCGGTTCGTTCTTTTTTCTCTGATGGATGATCAGGATTTCATTTGGTTCGAATCCTATTGAGAGATCTACCAGAGATCAGAAATTGTTGAATAAACAACAAGATCTGTCTTTTATCCCTTTCAGACGATCGGAAAATAAAAAATTGGTTAATACATTCAATATAATTACGTATTTACAAAATTTGTCAAACAAATATTGATGTAATATATTAATTACTTCTTGTCAAATAAAAATTGATAATACAAATTGAAAAGATTACAAATTTTATTTTAGCTTATTTTTAGAGTTCGAGTTTCGAATATATTATCTTTTAAGTTATATATATATATATATATATATATATATATAATTACGTATATTATAGGAAAATTCTACGGTACATTCAATGTACCATACCTCCTGCATTGTAATCCATTGATCTGTTTTACTATTTAAAAACTGAATTAATCCAATGGTTACAATTAGATGAGGAATGATACATTGACTATACCGTAGAACTTCCCTATATTATATGTATAATTATGAGGCGAGTTAGGTATTAAGGTACTCATACTCGTACCCATACCCATTAAATGGGTATTTTCCCTATATATATGGATAATTTTTGTGGGTACTTATCGGGTCCATTATCAATTATCATCCGTAATCTAATAGGCTGGTTATGGTCCATTATAAAATAGAACGAGCTTGGTTTTAGGAGCTAATAACGGGTTCTAAATTATTATTGATTAATTTTTTAAAATAACCATAACTAAAAAATATATATATAATATAAATAATGATACAAAAATTAATAGTTAAAAAAATCCCAAAACTATACACATAAAAATTAAGAAAATCTACTAAAAATATATAGTAATAAATAAATAAATCTTTATTTCTACGAGCGATACTTGATCGAAATTTATAAATGAAATAATTTTTATATGAGAGAGAAAAAAAATTCCTATGAACTGTTCATCAATTAGAATTGCTTATGAAAAGAAAAAACATCACATTTGAAGGGTTTTATATAGCATAAGCTTTTTTTTGGACTAATCAGTTTTTATAAATAAATTGAGAGTTTTTATCACGCAAGATAAATGATTTGTGAGTTGATTAAAGATGAACATGAATTTTCAATTCGCCAACCAAACATCTCTGATATAACAATTGTAAGTAGGGATGGCTGTTGGTGAGGAATGAGGATGATACAATTAATCGTTTTAACAATTAAAGGTATGATTATAAATGATTGGGTGAGAGCTAAAGTGGCACCGGCATGGACTCGACAAATGATAGGACACGATAAATTAACACATTTATTTTTAAAAATATAGAATATAATACTTTTCGAATTCGCTTATAATATAAATAATTATTAGAGTTTTTAAATATAAAACACATTTATAATAATTATAGAATTTTTAAATATAAAAATAAGAAAATTTAAAGGATATCGTATTCTCAACTCGTGTATTATACAAATGACTAATTACTATTTATTAACTATTATTTTTTATTATTAAATAATTTTTATTTTAATATTTAGATTAAACTCGTTAATAATTTTATATTTACATATGTAAATAAATTCAAAACGTGTTACATGCTCAACCTGTATCTAATTTTTATTAATTAAATATTATTAAATATTCTAATATTTTAATATTTAAATTAATAATTCTTAATTACATACTTATAGAAATTCAAAAGATGTTATATTCTCAACCCATGTTGTATGGTACTAGTGTCTAATTAATACTCATTAACTATTATTACATAAATTTATATTTTTATATTTAAATTGAATTCTGTAATAATATTTAGTTGCATACTTAGATCATTGAAGTAACTCGTAATTTAATTATATTATATATTTTAAATTTTATTCTCAATACAACGTATTTAGATTATTAATAAGTAATTAAATTTAGTGTTTTTTTTAATTAACATTATACTATAAGTAGTTTTCTTTTTATTAAGACAAGTATTTAGATTTTTTTTTCTAATTATATATGACTTCTTATTATATATATATATATTTATATTAGAAGAATAAAATAAAATGTTGAATTATATAAAATATAATCAAATGAAATATTAAATTAGGAAGAAAAAAAAAGTTAGGCAAAATATAATAAAAGAAAATATAATAAATTTGGTAGATAATAGTAAGTCCCCAAACCTTCAAACTCGCCAAGAAAACACCCGAACTATTGGAAAATTACACGTCTAAGTCTCCAAACCTCAAAAATTCGTCAATTAAGTATCCGAACCACCAGAAAATTACACGTCAGCCCGAAACTTCCTAAACAGACACGTATGATATAAATCTTTTCGTTTAGTATATAGGTGGAATATATTTATTTTATATAAATATTAGATTGTATAATTTTTATTTTCAAATAATTATATAAAATAATTACAAATTCATTCACAATAATTGATGAAACCCCAAGTAAAATGAAAAGAAAAATGAATAAGAAAATGAAAAAAAAAAAAATTGAAAAAGTGTCGGGCACGTGTACCGTGTCCCACTGTGCCCCAAGCATGTGCGAGCCGTGTCCCTGGTAAAATAAAAAAATAAAAATGATAAGCTCCGACACGTGTTGAGCGTGTGTCCGCATCCACGAAGTGTCCGACTTGCCTACAAGTTCAAAAATAGAATATCCGTGCATGATAAGGTAGTGATTTTGTACATATCATTTCCATGTCATGATCTCATTCCAAATACCATTCTCTATTATTCGCGGGATAAAGAAAAACATGTAAAATATAAAAATAAAATATTTAATATTTAGAATATATAAACATAAAATATATCCCTAATTATTTAACAACTTCCGAGGTTAAACTTTGAAGTTTAAAATTATTAATAAATCAAAACAAAAACTAATATGCATGCTCCCTCCATCTCATTCTACCTGTAATGATCGACCATTTCACACATATTTAGAAAATAATTGGTGTTATAATTATAAGTATCAAATGATCACAATATCATTTTATTTAGAAGAAATAAAATTGTGAAATAATAGAGGGAGGGATAAAATTAGTAAAATAAAATTTATTTTTATTAGAAAAGTGAAAAGTAACATTCTCTTAAAAATATAAATGGACAATCTAATGATAAAAGAAGACTTCTAAAATGCGAAGATAGAATTAAACTGATGGAGTATGGTTGTTAGGAATTGCTCGAGAAATAAGCACGAAGATGAGGAGTCTTCATCGTCTCTATCTAGGCGAGAGCGAGTTTAATGATGAAAATGAGAATAAGACGAAATAATATGAATATGTTCTCGTCCCGTCCTATCCCATCCCACTTCAGAATAGCATTTTGAAAAATCTCCATAAAAAATTGTCATCCCTAATTTAATGAGTCCTCGATAAATTATTGTGTAATTATATTATATTTTGACGATATCAAAAACACCCGCTAGAGTTAGTTCTGACAGATCTAAATAAACTGAAGATTTGTAACTAATAAACACATAACATTATATTACATTCTAGATGTACATCCATGAACCTCTATATGTGCAGTAACTTCCTTTAAAATGTACAGCAATATTGTTGGAGATTAACTTAAGTTGAACGAAGCATGTAATTGAGTATCGTGGTTCATCTAAGTTTACATCAACAAACTTCTAAATTGCATTAACAGACATCTAAATGTGCAGTTTTTTTAAATTTGTGTATTTTAATGATTTTTAAAATAAATTAAAATCGTACTCTTAAATTAGGATTTTGTAAGACAAAATGGTACGCGTTTTGTTTATTAGATTATAAGGAATAATACGATGTAACTTATTTTAAAATATTTATATATCTCAAAAATTATAGAGATATTTTAATAGTGTATATTAATGGAGGAGAGAAAAAGAAAGGAGAGACCTTATATTCGTTTAAATTTTTTTATTTATTATTTAAAACTCAGTTGATGCATATTTAGAGATCTATTGATACATACTTAGTAAATATTAAAATATATTTTTTCTTTCCCTAAATTTATATCCAGATTATTGAATGGTTGAGATTTGGTCATACAGAACCATTATGGAAGTGGACTCGTTTGATCCCATCCCCACACACACACACACAAAGTATATATATAAAAGTAGTTATTTGTTATAGGATTCGACCAGATTTATATTTTGAATAAAGAACACTAATTTGTTGTAACACTCAAAAATCATATACTTAACTAATACTTTCTTATACATAATTTCTATACTATATTATTTTCTTAACACCTGTAACTAAATACTACTAAATATAATATTTTTTATACAATATCATTAATTTTTCATACATAATTTAACATAATATACAATATAATAATACATATCATGCATTTCTCAAATATGATTTTACATCCATATTTATAGTAAAAACATTTCTAACTAAATACAATATTATTCATTTTTCACACATAATTTGATATAAAATATAAATTATCATTTATTTGTCAAATATAATTTGATATATATATATATATATATATATATATATATATATAATAAAAGTTAAAGGATTTCGAATCTCATAAAAGTACGACAAACAAGAATTTTTATAATTACTAAAATTTTGAATACCTCCGAATTTAAAATTCCAACTAATGATAATGCAAATTGATTAAGAAATTTATGATCATGCCCACGACACAAATTCCAGAGTTCCTATAAATTTAATATGATTTGAAATTTTAGTGTTCACATAATAAGTGGACAACAAAACTAATCAAAAGCTCATACGCATCTAATCCATAAACTCACGGCACTTACTAGTGAGGAAAGAATCTTTTTATCCCTAAACACAATCATGATAAGACCATTATGGTTAGACACAGGATTATTCCCGCACTGTTTTGAGATGTAACAAGCGATTATTTGGAAAGCCTACATATTTTGGTGAGAAATGCTTGCTTATTAGTGGCATAGGAATCAAGATCAGATATAGGGTCCAAATTAAATTAAATATTAATTGACAAATAAACCTAGATATATGTTTTATTGAAAGATATGAAGTCAATGATAATTAATATGTGTAAAATCAAGCAACTTTAGTTTGATTTATGATAAACCTGGTTAACAACCAATCAACTTTACAAAAATTGGAAAGATCAATAAATAATTGAATAGATTTAAAATAGTAACATGTCTGACTTTGTAAAATTGTTTTTACATCTAAAAAACTGCAATTGCCAAATACACAAAAAGATAATTTTGCAAATATCCAAATAATTTTACAGACTATCAAATAGTCAAAATTTTATATATAGGGGTGAGCAAAAAACCGAAAAATCGAAATAACCGATCGGATCGAACCAAAATACACAGAAAAAATAATTTTGCAAATATCCAAATAATTTTACAGACTATCAAATAGTCAAAACTTATATATAGGAGTGAGCAAAAAACCGAAATAACCGATCGGATCGAACCGAAATTTTCGATTCGGTTATATGTAAATTCGGTTCGGTTTGAGAATTCCAAAAATCCGGTTAATTCGGTTCGGTTCAGTTTTACAAAAAAAATAGTTCGGTTTTAACCGAAATATAATTAAAAAATAAAAATATATAATTTTTATATTACTTATTATTATTTTTTATCAATTCGATTAATTCGGTTTAGTTCGGTTTGCAATTTTGTAAATATTTCGGTTTTAGGCCGAATTTCGGTTCGGTTTGAAATTTTATGCAAAATTCGGTTTCGGTTATTTCGGTTCGGTTCGGTTTTCGGCCGAACCGACCAAATGCTCACCACTACTTATATATACAATTAATAGGTTAACTTATATAAAAATAATATCACTAATTAGACGTGTTGTTTCGGTTAAAACCGGCCGGTTAATTAACCGGCGGTTAATAACCGGCGGTTAATTTAACCGGTTTTTGGTTAACCGTAACCTAACCGGCTGAGAACCGGTTAAGGTTACGGTTAAACCGATTAACCGAACAGGGGGTTAACCGGTGCCAACATGCCACATATATGTTGACTTAATTTTCATTTTAATTATAAA